>NEWO01000130.1:461665-512343 GCA_003013225.1 Phalaenopsis aphrodite | reverse complement strand
TTTTAATACCAGAAAAGAATATCCAACGAATAGTGGAAGCACAAGTTCAAAAAGCTTTAGCTCAATCAAAAGGAGGATCATCAGTCTTAAGGGGAAGGCCATACCCGGAAGAGTTTGATGTAGTTCAGTATCCAAAGGGGTTTGTATGACCAACCTTTAAGATATTTGATGGAACAGGAAACCCTAGGTAGCATGTTGCACATTTTCGGGCAAGTTGCTGCAACGCGGGGGGTAGTGAAGCATTGCTTTGCCGTCAGTTTGTAAATAGTCTATCAGAGGTTGCTTTTGACTGGTATGCCGAGTTGCCTAACGGCTTAGTGAAAACTTTTGCAGAACTAGAGGATTTATTTATCAAAAGGTTTGCTGGAGCTCAGCACCATATCACCATTGGTGATCTTGTGGTAGAGCGATAAAAACCAAATGAAACTCTAGTCGACTACATCCTGCGATGGAGGAATTTAAGTATGAAGTGCGAGCCGCAATTACAAGAACAACATGCAATTGGAATCTTGCTCAAGAGTATACACGGTCCAATAGCCTTCATGCTTAAAGGATTTACCATTAAAATATTTGAAAAGTTATTGAGTAAAGCTGCAAGTTTACAAGAGGATGTTAAGCAATTTGGATTCCCAGAGAAAACTGATAAATCAAAACCAATGAAGACATTCGAAAAGAAAACCGGGACGGTGGCAACGGTGGATAGAGGTAAACAGCCAATTCAGATTCAAGTTGAACAGCCTCGGCAGAATTATCAGCTTCCGCAACAGAATAATCAACAACAAGCTCAGCATTCCCAACAAAATAACCAATATTATGGTCAGCGGCAGTTTCAGCAGAGATCTTACAATACAGATATGGGACAGACTCCAATCTTGACAGACAGGATGAACAAAAACTACTCTTTTAAGGATGAGTCAGTGTCTAAAATGTTCCGAAATTTGGTGAAAAGAGCTGAGTTTACCAAGAAGCCAGATGAAGTTGATAAGAAAGATCATCCAAACTATTGTCCCTACCACAGGCTGATTGGACATACTATAGAAGACTGTTTCAGCTTCAAAGGTTGGTTGGAGAGAAATTACAAGAATGGGAACATAACGATCCCGAAGGAGTATTTGAAGGAGCCTGAAAGAGGATCCATAAATATGATTTCGGTCGTTCCGGTTGATCCCTACACGGTGGATGATGAATGGAGTGTTGTATGGACCAGATCTTCAAAGAAAATATTAAATCAAATTCGAACTGTGTCCGCACAAACATCCATTTAAATTCCACAACCTGTAGAGCCAGAACTGTCCGTCACATCAGAAGAGGAAGAGAAAAAGAAGAAGGAAATTGTCAAAGAAGAAAGGATCAACATTGCAAAAACTAATGTGGGAGCTGCATATTCTCGAGTGGTTATCTCGGATGCGGGGGAGAAATTCCTCGAACCGATAACCTTGTACGATTTTCTTTTTACTCCTCCAGGAGTTTGCAATGAAGAGATGATTGATTTTGGCTACGTTTTTACTGTTTCTGGTGATGATAGTGATAACGTAACTAACGCTCAATCTAATTCGAATTTCGATCCTAATGATGATCCTCAAATCATACAAAATCGCAGCGGACTCTTCAATATGACTAGTGAAGAGGCCAATGATACAGGCTATGATAGTGCAGAAAGTGAAGCACCCTCCTTTGAATTCCGAGGAAAGCCAATAGCAATTGAATTGGAAGCTTCAGATTCAGAAACATCTTTGGAAGAATGGGTGGCTGTGGCAAAAGGGAAACCACCGGGTCCAACTCAAGAACCACAAGAGATAACAGAAGTATATTTAAGAAGAGGAAAGATATTACCGCCAGTATCGGATCCGGGGGTGAAAGGAAAACAAATGCTTACCCAAAATGAGGCAACTCCGCCAGTGGAAGAATTGCCTACTCAAGAAGAAACTGGAAATACGAATAATAAAGTGAAATACAACGTTCTGACACATCTTAGGAAGTTACCAGCCAAGCTAAGCATTTATGATGCTTTGATCCTTTCGAAGGAAATGAGAGAGGCATTAATCAAGGCTCTACTTGATCCAGATATTTGCTTAGCCCATTTGGCCAACGACTCCTTGGATGAGGCCTGTTCGTTAAGGGAACAAACCAGTGTGACTTTCACAGATGATGATTTGTTGCTTGGAACTGCCGATCATAACCGACCTTTGTATGTTTCAGTTAATATTGGGAGATTCATGCTCTCAAGGGTGTTGGTGGATCCAGGAGCGTCGATTAACATAATGAATCTACGGACTTTAGCATATTTGGAAATTGACATCCATAAGCTCTCCACCGATAAAATGATGTTAAGAGGTTTCAACCAGAAAGGAGAAAGAGCTATTGGATCCATAACATTATCTATGAAAATTGGTGATCTAGTAACAACCGCAAAGTTTCATATCATTGACTCAGAAACTTCTTTCAATGCCCTACTGGGTCGACCTTGGATTCACGAATATAAGATGGTCCCTTCGTCATTGCACCAGTGTATAAAATATTTTGAAAAAGGACAAGAACAATGCATCAAAGGGGACTTGCAGCCATTCTCAGTGCATGAGATCGGAATTCATGAAGATGCTGCTTACTACGCTCCCGTGAAAGAGACAGTTTTCTCCAGAGATGTCGTATCAAGAAAGGTTGAAGATCTAAGAGTACTACCAGAGCTGAGTAGTCGGGTCCCGGTTCAACGATCTTCCACCATTTCTTCGAAACAGGAAATTGGAAACTCTTTTAGTCCTCGCATCCGAGATCAAGGCCGGGGACGAGGCCGAGGAAGAGTTGGGAAGATTATTGAACAAAGGAATTCGACTATCAATATTGAGTTAGAAGAAAGCTCAGAAGAAGAAGAGACAGGAAAGAATGCGATGGTGATACGCCAGAAGACGTCACGTTTTGAAATTTCATTGGAAGAAGATGAAAGAGATGAGTACAAGTCAATGTATGACAGAATCAACCACTACGTGCAGGCCGTGGGCTTAACCCCTATTAATTCTCAAAAAAATGAGGGTTTGGAGGTCGAGGAAGTGCGTGGTGGGGGATTAAAACCAATAAAGTTCTATCGTGCTTCTTCTACTTCTGTTCCTAAAATTGATGTAAATTTGGAGGAAGATGTTTCAAATGAATTAATGGAACTACCTTTTGATTATTATTCTCCCTGTGTTAAAAAGCTTGCTCAACGTGGCTTAGTACCAGACAAATTATCAAAAGACAGGTTGCAACTTTTTGAGGAACTGTGAAATAATAAAAATCGAGATCCTAAATCAAAAGAAGGCCTTGGTTTCGGCACGGTAGGGCCACTCAGTGATGCAATATTTTTCTTGGTTGTTACCAGTAATCCCAATGAGTGTTGTTTTGAAGAAGAAGATGATCCTGATGAATTTAGATTAGAAGATGCTCCTCCAGAGTTCGAAGAGGAAATTAAGTCAACTGTTGATGAGTTAAGAGAAATAAATCTAGGGTCAGAGGAAGATCCTAGACCAACCTTCATAAGTTCTTTGCTCAGTGATGAAGAGTCTACAGATTTAATCGAGTTGTTGACGGAATTCAAGGATTGTTTTGCTTGGAGCTATGAGGAGATGCCAGGTCTATCACCAGAGGTTTCAGTTCATAAACTCGGAATAGACCCCTCCATAGCTCCAGTAAAGCAAGCTCCCAGGAGGAGCTAACTAATAATTGAATCGCCGTATTGATGCCATCAAACCAATTTGGTCTTGTCTTTGCCTGTAGTTCTAGGGAAGGAGCTAACTAATAAGCTTGTAAGATGATTGTCATTGCCAGTAATAACCAATGTATCATCCAATATGTTCCCGAGCTTGCGTTGACGTCCATTCTTCTTCTTCCTCCTCCAAAGAATCAGTCTGATGGGGTGGTAGAGCTGAAGCAGAAGGAATACCAACCGTAATACCCAAAATAGGTTCTAGTATATGTGAAGTATGAGTTGCCTCTACACCGGATACTTCTTGAAGAAGTGAAGTTACGAGCTTGTCCTGATTATCAATCTGAACACTCATTTATAGGTAATAGTCCATTAATATTATTTTCTATGGGGTTTGAAGGTGCAAGAATCACATCACTCGTAGTAACAGTAACAACTGTGTCATGGGGGGATTCTCAGGGGCAACATACACCTCCTGTTTGGTAGTATCCACCCCAGGTGGAACTAAAATGTCCAGAGCAGTGGAGTTAGACCCTTCCTTATTCACTTGAACCTTAGATTTCAATATTGGATGAAACTTGTGGCATTTATGGACATGACCAAACATCTTACAGTGGGTACAACATGGGGGTCTGTGCTCCATGACGATTTGTTGTCAATAGTCATTATGGGTTGTGCCCAGCCAAACTTCACTAATATCAGGTAAAGTAATTCCACAAGTATCTGACCATGAGGGTTTCGTTAGGTTGAAAGTAGACAGATCTAGCTTCAAAGGATCCCCAAGGATGACCTCAATAGAGTAGAGAACCTGATGGTAAAAAAAATACAGTTTGAGCTCAAGTAAACTAAACTAAATTGGTACAGTAAGAGTTTCATGATTTGGGTCGAAATCAGACCGCTTGAGTAACTTCATTGATTTGTCTGCGATATTAAGATATTTTTGGAGAAAATTCTGGTGTAGTCTTCAGCCACTGTTAGTTGGATCAACACATGTTTCTCATCCATGAGTCCCACATTCCACTTGTCTACTACCTTAAGATCAACACTCTTTACAATAACATCCATAGGAAGGCGTCCCCACTGAAAATTTCCAATAAGAGAACTTAAATTTTTCCGTCATGGTAGAAATTTCTGATTCAGAGAAAAAGATTGCTGCTTTTTCATATTTTTTACTTCCCTTCTTAACAAAAAGGTAATCATCTGTACCTTTGTGACATTTCTTATAGCTTGAGGGGAATGCCACGCTGACTCCACCTGAGGGTTACCTATCACATGGACATATAAGACTTTGTCCAACTCAACAAAAGGAGGCGCCATCAGAGCAAAGAGGGTTGTCGGCGTAAGCTACAACGAGGTTGCTGACAGAAAGAGTCGGCAGAGAGAGGAGATGTCGGGCGCAGTCTGAGCAAGGAGCTGTTGAAAACCTAACTGTCAGAGAAAGACGCCGACGAGAGACGATAGTCGGCGATGAGAGAGTCGACGATGCGACACTGATGAAAGCAGCGATGAGAAATGGCGATTTTGGGCCCAGTTGCAGCAAAAGAAATCAGCGACGAGAGACGGCGATGCAGACGCCGACACAGACGCCATACGACGAAGCGAGAGTCGATGATGCGAGGTCATCACCTTCGCCATCGCCATTGCCTACATTCATAGCAACAATGTGGGCAATTAAGTAATTTATATAAATAAAATAATGTTTGTGCAAATATCGTTATCTACTAATGTATAAAAATCGAATACTCACTTCAATAATGTTAAATTCCATAAAATTATCTCTGACGTCGACTCTTCTAAAGTAAAAATCTAACGTAAATATAATACTCATATTACAAAAATTTTAGCTAATTTATTATCTTAATTAACTAATAACTTATCATTAATTATAAAATTTCCATAATTTATTTTCACATTCTACTTATTATTATTATTTTACACACACGCGCGCACACATATATTTGAGAGGAAATCGATATTTGGCATGATCAGTTTTCCATGCGTTTTTGCCTTCATGTTGAGAGCTCGCACCATGTGCCTAAAATACCAGAGCCCCCGTGCTATGGTATGATCGAACCATTGACCTGAGGGGACTTATAGTGACCAAAAAGCCAAGGCTTGCGACACACACACACACACGTATATTGAAAGCCCAAAGGCGAATATATTAATAAAAAGAAAGGTACAGATAGGTTGGATGAAAGGGCTTAAATTAACACTCTAACCACCCAAAATACAACACACACGTAGGAAATATATGTATACAAAAAAAACCAATATTAAAATGTAGACATAGGAATTGAACGCCAAAAGTTTGCCAACTTAGTTAGCTTGTGAATGATCCAATTTTGTTTTGTCTCTGCCTCTGGTTCTGGGACAGGAGTCAGCTAACAAATTGTTAAGTTTGTTGGCATTACCCGAAACAACCAATGTATCATTCTTGAAGTTTGGTAGTAGGCAGGCCTCCATTCTTATTCTTCTTCTTCCTGGATGTATGAACATGTCATTCCTCATCCGAACATTGGCTCATCTGATTAGTGGATTGGTCTAAAGATTGTCGGACAGATGTAAGCTGTTGAACATCATGAGCCTCATGTGCCTGACTAACAGTAACAACTTGCTCAATCTGATGAAGCGGTAGAAACTCAGTAGAAATATTATCACTCATTACATCAATGATAGTTCTAGGGCAGGTAAAGTTTGAAATGTCTCTCTTGCCCCCACGAAAAGAGGTTCCTTAGGCAGGGAACCAACATCATGAGTATTGTGTGGGGGTTGAATGATTGACATATTACCCACAAGGATATTGACATTTTCAGGAATATCATTTTGATAATCAATAGTGTCAATAACTTGGAGCAAATCGGGAGGAGGAATCACTGCTTCTAGCTGAACACTTTGCTTTTTTTGTCTTAGATTGGGGTGTAGATGGTGACATTGAGAATTGGGGTGGCTAAACATATGAAAATTCGAGCAATACGAGGTGAAAGACTCAATCACAACATTTTGCCAATGTCCATGGTGTTGTGTGTCTAACCAATTTTTCTCATAAGTGATTAAAGTTATGTATCTTTTAACAAGTACTCTGGTTTCAGAGGAACTGGAAAGATTAAAAGTAGGAATGCCCGTTTTGAGTAGCTTCAGTCCAGGAAGGAGAATCCAAATCAGAATGATTGGTGGTTTCGTTTGTGGGTCAACATCTACTTACCATTTGAAAATCTTCATTGCTTTGTTATCAATTCAGATTAATCTTCCAATAAGTAAGTGTGTGTATTCCTCTTCATTATTAAGTTGAATAAGGATGTGTCTTCCATCCAGAAGTCCAATTTTTCACTCCCCAACAAGGTGCATAAGCTCAAATTCCTTAGGAATAAGCTCTATTTCGGGATAACCATAAAGTATTTCTCTACCAAATTCAGACGACAGGAGGAAACAGACTGATTACATTCAGCCTTCGTGAAAAATATGATTTCCCATTTTTCCTACTATTTTTCTTGATGTCTTTCGTCAACTCAAACGAAGGAGGGAATGAGCACAATTTAGGAGTACCTGAGACGTGGACACCCGCAAGCGCAACAAAACACGTTCTTTCCAAAGTCATCACCAATCAGAAAGGCGCGGCGTTAGGGACAATGGAGTTATAGTGAAAGCCAAAGAAGGAAGGTGTGAAACTTCTGCTTTAAGCACGAGACCGCGGCAAGCAGATGCAACACGACGAAATCGCTCTTCAGACGGGACGAAGGACAGACATCGAGACGAGTCCACGACGAGCAGACACAGCATCAGAAGTCATCTTTTAAACGGATGAAAGACGGCTAGACAATCGCAGTGAGAATACACAACACAAAGAAGCGCTATGAAACAAAATAGAGGAGTCGAGGCTCGAAAACCTTCGAGTGTAATGATGCGATATTATTTTATTTGAACTTTTTTTAAAGCTTAACCCAGTCAAATTCTACTCCACGCGAGAAAACTTCTCCCTTTGCACACGATGCGACCTCTACTCTAGGGCTTTGGCTCTCTCACACGAGCCTTCTTCCTTTCGCTTCATCTTCATCTACACGGTATAGAGGCATTATTGTCGGTCACTAACGCCGCCCTCAGTTTCGATCAAAGCACGGGCTTTGTTGGACATCGACGTTGGCTTCGACTCTACATGATAGAGACGCCACGACCTCCTATCCTCGGGACATCTTCTCTCGTGCTAGACAGAGACACCGCCCCTTTCTATGCGTCGATCTCCTATCTTTCACATGTCCCGAGTAAGTCGATCTTGACTATTATCTCCTCTCCTCGTCATTATATACCCAAAAATAATCATTCGACTTCCCGACCGCCTTGCTTCACCTCCCTCCCTTCGGCTTTTGACTCCTCGTCTCATCTTCTTCGTCTTTTCATTTCTTCTCCCCTATAACGGAATGGGATTTCACACTCCACATTACTTATTGCTTAAGATTAAAGAATATATGAAAGCTATCCACTGGATAAGCCTTGGACATATTGCATATATTACCTGAAACACTCCCTTGTTATAAAGATTTACCTTGCCAAGTATTTTTCTTAAATGGATAAGCCAACATAGAATACCTACTTTGAGAGGAGCCTTAGACTTTCAGATCCAATCAGTGAATTTGATTACGATGCAATATATAAATATAAATAAATAGAAAGAAACTATAAATGACCATTTTCTGAACTCCAAATAGCCTCGTCCTTGGCTAAGAACAATACAACAACATAACAAGCCTTTATCCCACTAAGTGGGGTCGACTACATGAATCCTTTTTTTTCCATTGCGTCCTATTGAGTGTCATATTTTTATTTAATTTTAATAAATTATGATCACTTTTTATACAATTTGCTCAAGTTTTTCTAGGTCTATATCTTCCTTTTTTAACATAAGTTGAATCTAAAATATCTACTCTCTTAACTGGATCATTAAACGGTCGACGTTTAATGACCAAACTATCTGAGACGACTCTCTAATTTTGTCTGCCATTGGAGCTACACCAACTCTATCACGATTATATTCACTTCGCATTTTGTCTCTAAGTGTAAAGCCACTCATCCACCTAAGCATTCTCATCTCGGCAACACTTAACTTAATTTTATGCTTCTCTTTTAAAGGCCAACATTCAGCGCCATGGAGCATTGCAGGTCTCACCACCATCTTATAAAATATTCCTTTCAACCTAAGCGATACTTTTTTATCACACAATAGGCACAAAGCATTCCTCTACTTCAACCAACCTACTTGAATACTACTAATAACATTTCCATTTATATCACCATCACTACGAACAATAAACCCGAGATATCTAAAACGTTTATACCTTTTAATAATTTGATCACCCATAGTTACAACTCTATCACTAGAGCTACTGCTACTAAACTTACATTCCATGTTTTCAGTTTTAGTTTTACTCAAACGAAGTCCTTTAGACTCCAAATTATACTTCAATAAATCAAGTTTTTCTTGAGTTATTTCTCGTCTTATTCACGAGAAGGATATCATCAACAAAAAGCAAACACCAGGGTACATCCTTCTATAAATGTCCAACAAGAGCATCCATAAATAAAGCAAAAAGATATGGGCTTAAAGTCGATCCCTGATGTGATTCAACTAAAATAGGAAAATATTTGGTCAGTTCTCCTTCTGTTCGAAGACAAGTAACAACTCTAGCATATATATCTTTAATGACCTAATATAAGTCATATCAACACCTTTTTTTCTATAGGACTCTTCAAAGGATATCTCTTGGAACCTTGTCGTAAATTTTTTCTAAAATAATAAAAATCATATGTAGATCTTCCTTCTCTCTGAACTTCTCCATGAAATCTACCAATAAATGTATAGCTTTCATGGTATACCTGCTCGACATAAATCCAAACTGATAGTTAGAAATCTTTGTAATACGTCTTAACCTATGTTTAATTACCCTCTCCCATAATTTTAAGGTATGACACATCGACTTAACTCCTTTATAATTTGCACATTCTTGTGCATCCCTTTTATTTTTAAAAAGGGGACCAAAATATTATTCTTCCACTCCTCAGGTGTGTTTTTAGTTTTTTAAATAATATAGAGTTTAGTAAACCAAGAAACTCTCAAATCTCTTAAATATTTCCACACTTCAATTGAGATGTCACCAGGTCCTACAGACTTTCCACCCTTGATTTTCTATAAAGCCTCCAAAATAATTGTTTTGCTAAAGTAATGGTAAAAATGAATCATTTTATTATTATTAACTATATTAAGATCACTAATGTTAATTGTATTTTCAGAAATATCGTTAAAAATTTTATCAAGTTAACGCACCTACTTATGTTGGATATCTTTTTCTAAGAAAATACTATTTAATTTTTTATCTTTAATACACTTTACTTGAGTTAAATTTTTATTTTTCTTCTCTTTGTTTAGCTAGTTTTACATATGTTTTTCATTCTTTAGTATGTAATCTATTTTATATATCATTAAAAGCAGAATTTTTAGTATCAAAGATTGTTCTCTTATATTCCATGCGAACCATATTATGTTTTTTCCAGTTCTCCGAGCCTTTATATTTAAATCAATTTTTATAACATATTTCTTATAGTTTATCTTTTCTTGCATATTATTATTCTACCACTAACTATTTTTATTTATAGAAACTTTTTCTTTTGATTTTCGATATACATTTTTTTGTCACTTGTTTAATAATGTTTGTTATTTTATTCCACATAGAATTTACTTCTTCATGAACATCTCAAATCTTGAAATCTTAAAATTTACTCATAAAAATAATTCTATTTGTGTCTTTTGGTTGTCTCTATCTAATTTTATGACGATCATTCCTAGTATTCTTTATATTATAACTCTTCATCATAAAATTCAGAACTAATAATCGATGCTAAGTCCTTAAATTCTCATTTGGAATAACCTTACAATTTTAAATTCTGGACGATCTTTTCTCATAAGAAAATAATCAATTTGTGTTTTATTAAATTTATTCTTATAAATAATAATATGTTTATCTATTTTTTTGAATGAAGTATTAACACTAACAAAATCATACGCTAAAACAAAATCTAACATGACTCTCCCTTCTTCATTAATCACTCCAAAACCGTAGCCACCATGAATATTTCTAAAATCTTCTACCACTTTACCAACATTTCCATTTAAATCTCCTCCACAAAATTCTTTCTTCAAGAGATATAATTTGTATTATTTCATCAAGGTTATTCTAAAATTTTTCCTTATAACCTATATCTAAACCTACTTAAAGAGCATAAGCACTTATAATATTAAAAATTTTACCATCAACAATAATCTTGAGGGCTATAATTTTATCTCCAATTTTATTAATTTTTACAACATTATCTTTCAAACTTTTTTCTATAAGTACACATATACCATTTCTAGTGTGACTCTTGATTACCAAAGTTTAAAAGCTAAGATATCAATCTCCTTAGTTTTTTCTCCAACCCGTTTATTTTTTGCATATTTAAGATTTTTATCTTTTTATAAATCATAATACCAACTAATTCTATTAATTTACTTGTGAGAGTACATATATTATAAGATCTCATCCTAATATTAGTTTTATGGACTAACTTCTTTATCTACATTCTTCCGTAATGTGAGAATCTTTGCTTATTTAACACTACACCCGGGCGTCGGTGTAGCGGATCTTGCACACTTTTCACTGTATTCAGACCATATAGTGTCACTTTCATGGGACGTCATAGTATTTATTCAATGATCAAAAGGATTTATGTCATGATTTTTCAATAAATTTTACGTTGGATGTCGACTACATAATACAACCCTTCACTTTTCACATATTTGGTTGAATTAGAAAATAATTATCAAGTAAATAAATTAAGTTGTCCAAATCTTTCTGAAACTAATTTGTAGTCTTTTATCATCCTCAGCTCACAAATCTAATGAATTTGATTAAAAGATGATGACCATTGCGAAGCCATTTATCCTTTTAAAATTTTAAATTAGTACATTGTTGACTTCTAAGACACTTTGCTGAAAAACAGGCGTGGCTGCTTTGTAAACTCCCTTGATAAATCTATTTCATTGCTTAATGGGTGTTTGGTATCGCCTTTTAACTGGATTTATTACCGAATTACTAAATCCAACAAAATGTTAAAATGTAAGAGTTTCATGGATTTATGAATTTTCAGATTTAGGGTCTCAAAATTTATTTTCTATTTAGCTTAAATTTGGATTTACTAAATCCAGGAAGATGGTGGATTTAACAGATTACTAATGCTAATAATGCTAAATTCTGTTTGCAGCCAAACACCATCTTTCGTCTCTTTATTCAAAAATTGACCCAATGTTTTTTTACATGAATGCATTAACAAATGGACAAATATGTTGTAATCCTCAGTAGTACCCCTTCTTTAATGAAAGCTTCCTTAGAAAAATCTATCAATTTTGAAATGATGTTAGACTAACAACTTAGTGAAAATTTTGTATTTTCAAATAAGAAAACTAATTGAAATGAAATATTTAAGAAGTTCACAATAATCATTACTTTGGAATCCTATTGAAAATCTTTCAAAGTAGTTTTGGTGAATTTCTTAGGGTTTTGCATCAGGCTTAAATTTATCCTGGTCGGACTAATCATGTTCCGATTCCTTTTATCTTTTTATTTTATGCTAATTGCCCTTTCAAGATGAATGGCTCGTTATCTTTATATTTTGTATATATTTTTGCTTATTTGCATCCGAGAGATGATTTTTGCTGCAAAATTTCAACACTATGTTAGAAGCTGCAAAACAGAAAGACTGTTACCCTTGTAACAGAAGTAACATGGAGAATCTATCCTCATTGGTGGTTGTTTCTTTTTAGGTGATAGTGAAATTGCTTCTACGGTTATTATTGAAAGCAATGAAGAGGGGGAAGATGCGATGAAGTTCTTAGAAGATGTCAGAATAAATTTACCTCAGGTTTCATTATTTTCTCCCATATCCTATTTTGATAAATTGTAGTATTGTTTCTAGATGTGGACTGTTCAGTTAACCTCTTTTGCTCCCTTCGTATTATCAAACTCAGCTACTGTGATGCGCCTGATGCACCAATCAAGTGACATGCTTACCTACATGGGCACAGACATAAAATGTGCAATTTTGTTTGATGAGAATAAGAGACCCATTTTACTATTTTTTATATTTTATGAATAGTTTGATTGTTTTTGCATAATTATGCTAGGCAATTGTTATGACAAATCTAGTTTACCATTACTTGAGAGCATCCATTATCACCTATGATCTGTTAATGTATTTGGAATATCTTTAGGTGCTCCGTGTTGTGAAGACAAGGCAGGTAACATATTCAATACTTAAACATTTGAGTGAATATGTTCAAAATCTTCAGAAGGTTGGACTTTTAGAAGAAAAGGAGATGGTTCATCTTGATGATGCGGTGCAGGTACGTGAACTATTTGTAATACCCATGAAATTGTTCCATCCAATTTAGTTTCTGCATCTATTGCTGAGAGAAGTATTCTGTTATGACAGAGCGACTTCAAAATGCTTCTAAGGAATCCTCCTTTAGTAAAAATGCCAAATGTGGGGGATCTAATTGGTGCCCATCCTTTACTTGGAGCTCTTTCTGCTGGTGTGCGAGAAACCCTTAGTAGTTCCACAAAAGAAGTAATTAAAATGCGTGGTACAACCTTGTACAAGGAGGAGTCTAAGCCAAATGGAATTTGGCTTATTTCAATGGGCGTCGTTAAGGTTTGTACGTATAGCTTGCCACTCAGTTTTGTCATTTCTTTTCTAGTTACGGTGTGGGCTTGAACACTGCCTTCTGGTCTTTTCTTCCATTTGCCTCAAAACAATGCGTTGCATGTTTGAGCCACTCTATTTTGTCATTTAAGTGTATTTCCTACCAATTTTTGGAAGGTCTTCAGCACTGAAGTGGTCCAACAATATTTTTCTTATTTATGTAGGGCCTATGAATATTTTTTTTTTTTTTTTTGTAATACAGTGGGAAAGTAGGGGCCTTCGTAACAAGTATTCATTGCATCCAACTTTTTCTCATGGAAATACTTTGGGACTTTATGAAGTTCTCGTTGGAAAACCTTATGTTTGCGACATGATTACAGAATCTGTGGTGCGCTGTTTCTTCTTTGACAGTGACAAAATCCTTTCCCTTCTAAGGTCAGACCCCGATATTGAAAAATTTCTGTGGCAGGTAAATTTTCATTTTCTCAAACGATCCTTCATGTTCTTTCAATCGCTTACAAGTTGAAAATTTAAGGGCTGGTCATCGCATACTGTTACAATAGTGAAGTTTTTGCCAGCTTATTTGAGCTGTGTATCCTTAAGATGGGCCAGTGATGATTATTCTCGTCTATCTGTGAATGTTATGTATTTATATGTTGTAGAGCTTTATTATTTGTCTGCCTTTAAAAATAAATTATTAGGAATTTTTTATGACACAAATTTGACTTCAGCATAAATACTGTTATTTGTCATGGAGATGCTCCAACATCTACCATGCATTGTAGATATCGCTAAAAAATTCTTACCGAACTTTGTCATTTAAAAATTGTTTATCTAAGATGTATTATTGATAAAGAATCTGCCATTGTTGATTTGATAACCTTCAACTTGATAAATGCTCAATTTTTTTGGTGTCTATTTTTTAAATATTTAATTGGTGTAAAATGCCATCATATTTGTTCATGAAGCTGAGTTTCTGCCACTTACCAGTGGCTGGAGCTGGTAATGTTTTTTGACTCAAACATGGCTGATGGGTTCTATGTTAGACGATTAATTAGCTCGATTTTATCACAACCCGACCTCATAGCTTAGAATTAATGAAGTCGAGAACTACGGCCGGACGGTAATAACATTTTTCTTATTTTATACAATAAATTATCATAACTTTCAATAATAAAAAGTCACTAAAAAAATAAAAAAATATACTAAACAATAATCAAATTGAACCAAAGCAAAAACATAGTCTTTTAGTAAATAATATTGCAATTCAACCATCAAAATACAACATTAGAATCATAACAAACAACCTACTACCTCATATCAGTAGTTCTTCTCCTGTCAACCAACTCTCTCCTCTCAGTCATGTCAATATAGTCTTGTCTGAAAGAAATAATTAAATTTAATGGTAAGTTAATCACAATTTATTGATTGATTATAATTTTATTATGCATTAAATTTATATGTCAATGCTATGCATGACTGTCCCAAAGAAAAGTGATTCATTAATTAATCAAATTGTAAGCTTTCATTTTTAAATAACTGACCCTTCCTATTTTAATTTTTTTTTTAGAAATCATATTAGGATCACCATCACACCCAAAAGTATCCTTAGGTACCCTAAAAAATTTGTACTCTTTAGGTACCCTCAAAAGTTTGTATATCTTTACCATTTTCATTTCCTTATTCGTGCACGAGTATAATATCGTCCCCAACTAATACCATAAAGGGGAAATCCTTGTTGACTTAATCTTATATATTTCATTTCCTTTTTTATATCCATTTAAGGTCATTGAATAACTATTTACTATTTCTAGTTTAAGTTATTTTTATTTCAAAGATCAATTAATTTTTAATATGCATGTAAAAAGAAAACAGGTATTTTTAAGAGAATAATACAAGTCTTTTTTTTATAAGTTATTTATATAATAAAGATAAGAAAGCAATTACTCACCAAGACTTTTGAATGTCTCTCTTTGGCATTTGCATTGCCAATCATTTACTTGTTAGAAATAAAACCCTAACATTCACCTTCTTTTGTTATTTGGTTCGGTCTTCACTTGCACGAAGCTTCTTCCCTCCATGCAAAGAACTTTTCCTTATCCACCTTTGTGTAGGGCGCGTGTGCAGCTCACCTACAAGGCATGACACACTTCTTCCTCCTCCCTAAGCTGCTCAGCTAGGGTTACCTCCTCGACTTCGCTTGCGAGCCTTATTCACTTCTTCCTCTTCTTCCTTCGTCCACAGAGAACACATGCATTGTTGTGATGTTCACATGTTGAAGCCTCACTGATGCGGGTGATAGCATTGGTGCCCAAAATCGGGCTCAGAATAGTGCCCCGAAACAGCGGGGCCAAAGCCCCGCAAAATTGTGTGAAGCGGAATGAGGTCCTACGACCTCGTGAAGGCGGGTGAACCCGCGACATAGGGCGGGATAGTGAATTCTTGCGATCCAGCAGAGCTTTTCGCACCTAATATTTTCTGAAAAGTATGTTATGGATTCTTATTGTCTTTTCCACCCATTTCCTCTTGTGTAAAATTAGGAGAATATAAATATTTGTCCCTTGGTTGTGTGGGAAGCAGTTCCACTAGAGTCATCTTCTAATATTTTGTGTGGAGTCTTTTTCTTTTTGTTAGGGTTGTAATTGACGACATGTGGTATTTCGGTTGTATCTTGCTCCGAGGTGGTGTTGTAAACTTCAAACTCCTTCATTACTTTTCACCAGTCTCTTCTCTCAACACTCCACTAGCCAACCCCTACATTCCTCCCCCATTGTACCACCATCCTTACTTCTTCCACGATCTCGCCTTCTAATCAACCTACAACCAAAAACACACACTCCTCCTACCTACCCAACGACCACTTACCCCGCCAACTTTGCTACCGCCTTGGAATTTTTTCCTATAGCTCTAGTTGGGGATTCGTCTATTATTGTATTTCCATTTTGTTGAGTCATGTTGTACCACTAATTTTATTTTAATAAAAGTTTACTTTATATATTATGTGACATCCTAACTAGTTTCAATATCATTTGGTATCAGAACTAGTTCAACCCTAGTCCTATCATAAGGTTTCCCCAGCCTCTGCCCCTGCCCAATTCGCCTCCATCAACTTTTTTTTCTTCAAATTCCCAACTCTAGTCATGCCACCACAAAGAGATAAATCAAACTCTACTCGGGAAGAGATCCATTGTGAAATTTTTCGTCTGCAACAGAGACTAACCGAGTTAGATGACGGGAAACCGGAAGAGATTACCTTCGACTGTGATCGAGAGTCGTAGGGAAGACAAAGATGTGAAAAGTAATCCTTTCCACATGGAAGATTATAGGGACAAAAAATATCGGTCGCATCTTTTTGGTATCCAATATCAGAGGAGGCCGAGAGAGGAAGACACTTTTGGAGGTCATAGGGACTTTGACATCGTGATGGACTTCCCATAGTTCTTGGGAAGCATGGTCCTCGATGAGTTTATCGACTGACTGCGAACAATCAAATGAATCTTTGAATATAAAGACGTACCATAAGACAAGTGAGTCAAGCTAGCTGCAATTAAACTAAAGAAAAATTTATGGTGGGAGAATCTACGAAAGTAGAGGAAGGAAGTGAAAAAATAACTAAGTGGGAGAAAATAAAGAAGACAATTAAAAAAAATTATCTCCCACCGTAGTATCGCCAGGACATGTTCCTAAAATTCCACAACTTGCAGCAAAGAGATCTTTCAGTTAAGGTGTTCATGGCCTAGTTTGACAACCTGTAGCTAAAGTGCAAGATGACAGAGCTTGAAGAGCACACGATCATCAAATATCTCAAAGGCTTAAAAACTACATTTAGCAATGTGGTACAACTACAACCATACTGGATGTTGGGGGATATCCAGACGCTAGCCCTGAAGATGGAGAGACAACAAAAGCAAAGTAGGCAACAATCATCGTTCAGATAACCATCTTCAACGAAGCACCTCATCTGTAGCTGTTATACCCACAAGGGTAGCTTAGGAGGAAATAACATAATTGGACAAGGGACTGACAAGGAAGATCAGAGCATTAGAAGCCAGAAAAAGATAGTTCCGCCAATGCAGTGCAACCATGAAGTGTTTTTCGGTGCCTTAGCCATGATGAAGACTACAGTTCGAGCTAGTGCAAAACCAATCCTGGCTTAAGGCATAACATTTTTTGCACCAAGTGTACCGTCAAGGGAAAGGTCTGGAACCTGATCATCAATAGTGGTAGCTACAAGAACGTGGTATCCATGCTCTTGGTAAAAAAGTTAGGATTGGACGCACAAAAGCATCCCTAGTCATATTCCGTTACTTGGCTAAAGAAGGGAAACAAGATACGTGTAGATCAGCGGAACCCGGTTGAGTTCTCTATTGGAGACCAGCTACATGAACAGATTTGGCGCGGCGCTGTTCTTATGGACACCTGCCACATTCTGTTAGGTAGGCTTTGGCAATTTGATCGCAAAACTCAACACGACAGGTTCAAAAACTTTATTTTTTCAAGAAGGTTGGGAGACGTATAGTTTTACTACTTGCTAAGAATGTCAGAGGCGGGAGCAATGCAGAGGTATCATTAGTTCCTCGTACCACTTTCCTGTAGTGGGTCAGAGATGCCTTTGTAATACTAGCATTAGTTCTTTTGGAAGGAAGTGAGGTAGGAAGAGAGGTACCAGCAATATTTCAAACATTAATACAGGAATTTTAGGATTTTATGATCGACACCTTACCAAATGGATTACTACCACTAAGGGACATTAAATAAGCCATCAACCTTATATTAGGATCCATATTGCCAAACCGACTGCTAAGAGATTAAGGCCTGCAGAGTATGAAGAAATACAACGTCAAGTACAAGACCTCATTATAAGGGAGCTAGTCAGAGCAAACACTAGCCCGTGTGCAGTTCCAGCCCTAATAGTGCCCAAAAAGGATGGATCGTGACGAATGTGCATTGACAGTCGAGCAATCAAGAAGGTTACCAATAAATATTGATTTCCCATACCTCGCTTGGACGATCTCTTGGACTAGCTACATGGAGCTAATATCTTCTCCAAGATAGACTTGCACAACGGATATCACCAGATACTGATGAGGTCAAGGGACAAGTGGAAGACCTCCTTCAAGACGCAGGACAAACTTTATGAGTGAACCATTATGTCTTTTGGTCTGTCAAACACACCTAGCACTTTCATGAGATTAATGAAGTAGGTATTCCAACCTCTCGTTGGAATTTTTTTCGTCTATTTTTACAGCATTCTAGCATACAACTGGTCGGAGGAATATTAGCTGCATCACCTAAAGGCATATTCGAGGTATTGTGAGTCGAGCAACTATATGTCTATATGAAGAAATGTCACTTCATGACAAGCCAGATATGCTTTCTGGGTTACATCATGTCTACTACAGACATTCAGATGGATCCCGTAAAGATAGAGGTCATTATCCGCTGGGTCATACCATAATCATTTACCGAGCTGAGGCAATTTTTGGGTTCGACATCCTTCTATCGAAGATTTATCAGAAACCAGTGCTATCACCCTCCCTCTGACAAAACTTCTAAAAGGGAAGGAGCTTACTTGGACGACAGTAGCCCATGATAGTTTTGACACACTAAAAGAAAATGTGACTCGGGCACCAGTGCTGGTAGCACTACTTGACTTTCACCGACTTTTCGAGGTAGAATGTGATTCCTCCGGCGTGCGGATCGGAGTAGAACATTTTATTCAATGAAAAATTGAACGAGACCAGGAGAAAATACTCAACATACGACAAGGAATTCTACGTCATCGTGAGAGCTTTGGAACATTGGAGTCACTACTTGTTGAGAAACGAGTTTATGCTATTTACAGATCATGAGCCCTTAAATTTTCTCAACAACTAGAGCAAACTAAAGGGACGACACGCCACCTGGTGGAATTTCTAGCTTCTTTCTAGTTTGTGCTAAAACATAAGACGGGAAGCTAGAACCGCATAGCAGATGCACTGAATCGTCGACACCTTTTCATGCATGCTCGAGTTGTGGGCTTTGAGGTCATAAAGGATGTATATGAAATAGATGAAGATTTCAAAAATATATGGGAGCAATCTCAGGAAAATTCGGCAGAGTAATATTATGACATAGATGGATACCTTTTCTTACCAAAGTCAATTTTGCTTCCCCAGATGTTTACTAATAGAGATCATCGTCCAGGAAGGCCACAACGGAGGACTATCAAGACATTTCGACAGAGGCAAAACCCTCGTCCTTGTAAGAGAACACTTTGTTTGGCCAAAACTAACAAGAGATGTAGAACGACATGTCAAACAAGGCAGGATTTGTCATCTGGCCAAGACAAGAGCTCGGAATGTTGGATTATACACACCACTTCCATTACCAGAGGCACCATAGGTGGATGTCAGCTTGAATTTCGTGTTAGGACTTCTAAGGACTCAAAGGAACAAAGATTCTGTAATGGTTATAGTAGATAGATTCTTTAAGATGATCCACTTTGTACCCTGTCACCGGATACTGGACGTCTCTCACATGGCCGATCTATACTTCATGGAAATTGTAAGGCTGCATGGGATTCCCATGACCATCACCTTTGATAGAGACATCAAAATTTTTAGCCACTTTTGGGCAATATGGGGAAAGCTCGGCACTAAACTCCGATTCAGCTCAGCAAGACATCTACAAACAGACGGAGAGATAGAGGTAGTAAATCAAAGCCTCGGTAATATCCTGAGTTGTTTAGTGGGAAAAAAATATAAAACAATGGGATCTCAACCTAGCCCAAGTTGCCTATAACCGATCCATCAACCAAACTACAGTATGAACTCCTTTTGAGATTGTGTACGGACGCAATCCGACGCCACTTGAATTGGTATCACTCCTTCATCTTCAAAAATCAATAAGGATGCCACAAAACGAGTTCTCCAGAAACTCCACGAAGAAGTTGGCAAGAAATTTGCTAAGCATAATAAAAAATACCAGGCACGGGAAAATAAATCCAAGAAGGAAGTAACATTTCAGGAAGGCGACCTCGTATGGATTAGGTTGGAAAAGGAGAGATTTCACGCAGGATCATTCGGGAAGCTTGAATCGGAAGAAGATGGACCTTCTAGAGTACTTCAGAAGTTGAACGACAACGCTTATAAGATCGACCTGCTGGGGGACTAAAACATTTCAGCCACGTTCAAAGTTGCCGACTTAACATCATACTCTGAAGAGCTTGGAGCTTCGATAAACGAGGTCGAAGCTTTCCTATCCCCAAGAGACTGAAGCAGGCGTTGGGATTGGCGCCCAAGATCGGGTGCAAAACAGTGCTATGAAGCGGGTACTTCGAAATAGTGGGGTCGAAGCCCCGTGAAACCTCGTGAAGCGGAACAAGGTCCTGCAACCTCGCGAAGGCGGGAGAACACGAGACAGATGGAGGGATCGCAAATTCTCGCGATCAGGTGATCTTTTCACACCCAATCTTTTCTGAAAAGTGTGTTTTGGATTCTTCTTGTCTTTTCCACCCATTTCTTCTTGTGTAGAAGGAGGTTTTAAATAGCTGCCCCCTGGCCCTCTGGGTGTGTGGGAGGCAACTTCACTAGAGTTGTCTTCTAATCTCTTGCTATAAGCAACGACAGATAGTGCTTTGGTTGCATCTTGCTCTGAGGTGGTGTTGGAAACTTCAAATTCCTTCTGCTTCTCACCGATCCCTTTTTCCTACCACTCCATTGGCCACTTACCTCCCCAACATTCCTCCACCACTCCTATTTTCTCGATGATCTTTCCTTTTAATCCACCTACAACTAACCAATCCATCCCTACAGCTAACCACACAGCTTTTCGCTATCGCCTTCGAATCTCTTCCTATACCTCGAGCTAGGGATTTGTTTATTATTGTATTTCCCTTTTGTTGAGTTGTGTTGTGCCACTAATTGTATATTAATAAAAGTTTACTTTTTGTATTACGCTACGTCCCAACTAGTTCCAGTATCACTCACCTCTCCTCTTCCTTCTTCTCACATGCAACCCTCGATGCTTCATTTTCCATTCGCTTGGGCTCGGCATCAACTTCCTACAAGAGCGTAGAAATCCTCGTAAGATAAGTAGACAACCTCCCTACTTCCACTTCTTCCTTCTTCCTTCTTCCCTCCTTTGCTAATCAGCTAGGGCACGCATAATGCTTCTCCTCTTCGTTGTCTTTCAATCTCTCGCTCTTTCCATTTCTTTTGGTTCAAATGGGGCATGTGACTCCTAAAGACGAAACTATCTGACAATTATACACCCTTGCTTCCGTTTCAAAATTTCCTCTCTTTTATTATTAGTATTATTATATAAAACTCAGTTATCACGGGCTCTTAGGCTTATTGGCTTAGTGGGAACTTGACTCAGTCCTTAAACTTGCTGAGCCAACTTGGGCTTTGTTTTATCAAACTAGTAAAAGAGCATTTTTGTCAGATTAATTGAATCATAATAAGTATAAGCTCACTATTATTGCCCTTAAAACTGATTGAACTGATAAAATGGAGTCGGTTTGCTCTTTAGACTTGCTGAACCATCTTACATATTATGTCAATCTTGCTATTTTAGCTTTTGAATTGTCTATATAGCTCAGCTATCAGACTTAGAACTAAGTGTGTTGTTTTGACTCTTAGGCTTGTTGAATTGGTAAGAAGATAAAATGGTTGTTTGGAACCTAAACCACAAATAAAATGGAAAATATTATTTCTGAATTTCAACGGTTACAACCACGACTCTTGAAAATAGAAAATAACGACAATAAACATAATGACACTAGGTCATAATAACAAAAGACACACAAATATAAACTCTAACTGGGACTACGTTAGCAACTAGATTTGAGGTAAGGGTTGCGGTAGCTGCTGGACTAAAGAGGGCGGGTTGCTAAGTGTTTGGGGAGGGTTGTGGAAGGTGGCGGCGGGTATGTTGGGGAGGAAGGACTGTGGGAGGCTTGTGGCAATGGTAAGGAGAGGTTATAAGTAGTAGCAATGGAGAGGGCAGGGAATTATTGCAGTGGCGAGGGGATCTGGAAGAGGTCACAACAGTGGAAGTGAGCGAAGAGAGGTGTTGTTAAGTACATGGGAGAACTGGAAGTGGGCAGCAGCGCGGGGAGGATGTGTGGGAGAGGGGGTGTCTAGCGGCTAGGGAGAAGGGAACATAAGGATTGGAGAAGGGGTTTAAGGAAGATACAACACCACCTCGGAGTAGGATACAGTCGGAGCACCTTCATTTTCTCGGATACAACCTAGAATAAGGAGAACAACTCCACAATGGAATCTGAAATCAACACAGCAAAAAACGAAACCCTAAATCCAAAAATCAACAATTTAAAGACTCCTACAAGGGAAAAATAGAAAAGAAAAGCTCTCATAAAAAAATCTCAGAAAATGAAGATGGAGAAGTGGTTGGCTCAGCCGATTAGCTTGTTCCAGCTCTCATGTGAGAAAAATGCCGCAACCATGTCAGTCTCCCGGGGTTGGGGGAGCTTCCACCTTATTTGTCGACCTTCAATCTTAGTGACACCTGGATCCCACTGTCGGTTGTATTGTCTCCCAAAGCAACAGAGGAGTATACTCCACTTCTCATCACATCTTCATATCGATCCGCTCTTCCGAGACTGTTGCTCGCACCAGTACTGTTGAATCTTCTCAATGTAACCCATGTCGGTTCAGTCTGGTGTGCAATGAGTAGCATGAACCTTCTTGCAGAACTTCAAGTGCTCTGGTAGGTCGATCAAATAAACGTTGTCATTCTATAGCACATTATGATAGAATATGTCTGTATACTTTTGGCACACCTTGAGCTGGAACTATAGATAGATGAGTAATTTCATCATTCATGTGTTGAGCCATCCCAAATGTAACTTGCTTCTCATACTCCTTGTATTCGGCTGAGTGCAGCTGATGAACTGGCATGTGAGGAGAAATCAACTCGGGTGAAATCTATGGCATGTTGCACCCATCTCACTAGCACCCACTCACGAGAGACCATTTTTTCAATGATAGGACCTGAATCCTATTAATGAACTTTCGTCCCCATCAAGCTCGTAGGGCCCATAAAAAGATTGGGTTCATCTCTCCTATCTGGACATTTGACCTGTATCCCATGTGAAATTGAAAATAACCTCTGAATAACTCCACGTGATATACCTGACACAAAATGACCCTACTTCTGAGATGTCTCATATTTGTGGTGGCTCTGTATCCCTTGTCGGCTCCTCCAGCTCATGACTTTTTTGGGCATCCAAGGTCAGTCTTGCTGGAGCTATTCTCAATGCCTACAAGATGCGAGCTCGAGGCACCCTCATCTCTTACTCAGACAGCCTATCCATTACATCAGAGTCACTAACTTCTAGAATAGCTACTATTACCTCGGCTAGAATCTCTATTCTAGAGTCAAATGGAATTGGTGGCGTCTCTTCATAGTTGGTTGCAAGTGGAGAATCTTCTTTGAAGTCGTCATCTTCTCTCGAATCAACTATGTCATTGCTTAATTTTTCAACAACACCATGCTTAGTGAAATAAGATCATCCCCTAGTTGTGCATTCAGATTTAGCATGTCTGAATTAATGACACTTGCAACACTTCCTGACTGCGACAGATTTAGGGATACATATCGGTTTCACTTGTTCACCACTCAGAATCAGCTTTTCCTCTGACGGGATCGCCTTAGGTGTTCCCCTTAGCATACGTGGGCTATAAGATTATGAGGTTGGACAATGACTGTAAGATGTAGGGGTCGCTCGGTGATGCGGTCTCTCCACTTTTGAAGCTAGATTTTGCACCATCTATCTATAGTAAAGCTGGTAGGATCTAATACTGCATTTCCCACTTCATTTTCAAATTCCTTTGTTCTTCATAAGTGGTCTTCTCTGTCTACCTAAGATACCAGATTCCCAAGTGTTGTGATCTTTCTTCTTCATCACTGAAAATCTCCCTACGAAAGGGGTTGAAATATCATCCATTTTCTCCTCTTTGGCTTTCTCTGTCACCATCAAGGGTAAGTCCCTCATGGATGTAATCCTCATTGTCTGTCACTGTCTGTTAATGTCGGCGGATCTCTCGTTGTATCTCTTACCGGGTAGGCTCGGGTATGTTTCTCCTTGATGACATCACTAAGATTTAGGTTTGGGAGGTGAAAGAGGGGGTGGGAGACTCATGGAAGGTGTAGGAAATTAATGTGGAGTTGCTGATTTTTAATATGAGGCTATGGTTTGGGAATAAGAAAGAAAAAATTGTGGGGGAGATGGATTGGGTAGGTGTGGATGCTAGGAAACCCTGGGATAGGACTAAAGTTAACCTGACTCTGACACCAAATGATACTGAGGTTAACCCAAACCACAAATAAAACAAAAAAATTATTGTTGAATTTCAATGGTTACAATCACGACTCTTGAAATCAGGAAATAACAACAAAAAACATAATGACACTAGACCTTAACTACAAAGGCACACAAACATAGACTCCTACTAGGGCCACGACATCAATTAGATTTGAGGGGAGGGTTGTGGTAGCTGCTGGACTTAAGGGGGTGAGCTGTTGTAGTGTTTGGGGAGGGTTGTGGAAGGTGGCAGTAGGTATCCTGGGGAGGAAGTACTGTGGGAGGCTTATAGGCAGTGGCAATGGAGAGGGCATGGAGTTATGGTAATGGGGAGGGGTTTTGGAAGGGGTCACAAGAGTGGAAGTGAGGGGAGAGAGGTCCTAATAGGTGGATGGGAGGACTGGAAGTGGGAGGCAGTGCAGGGAGGATGTGTTTGGGGTGGTCGGTGGCTAGGGAGAAGGGAACAAAAGGATTGGAGAAGGTGATTAAGGAAGATACAAAACCACCTCGGAGTAGTATACTGTCGGAGCACCACCACCTCCTCCAATACAGCTCTAGAACAGATAGAATAGCTCCCACAAAGGAATCTGAAATCAACACAGCAAAAAAAACTAAACTTTAAATCCAGAAAACAATAATTTAAAAACTCCTATAGGGAAAAAACAGAATATGAAAGCTCCCATAAGGAAATCACAAAAAAGGAAAGTGGGAGGTGTTGGTGACAGTGCCACACGCTCTATAGGTGTTTGTTGACCTCATTTTTGTGAGGTCTTTCCTTCCTCTTCATAGAGCCTAAAATCTAGCCATAAGACTTTCCTATCTACTATCTTAGAGGACTAAAACTGGGACCTACCGCTTTTAAAAATTCGAACCACTTCCTGATTCTCATATGATGTCTCGCCTGGGTGGTCTCAAACCATCACCATTTGATTGAGTGGTTATGTTCACAGACCATCATTATTTGATCGAGTGATTAAGGACCATCATGTGGAGGCCCAAAGAGAGATCCTATAGGATTTAAAAGCCTTAGGACACCCATAATGATTTTAGTATAGTCGCACACACAAATATCATAGTTCGCATCATTTGCACATGTAAAAGCTTCACAATTAATCGAAACATAAGTCAATTTTTGAAATAATCGATCAAGAACCCGAAATTTGAAGACAAATTGAATTTGACACATTTTTGACTGGATCGTCGACGAGGTTGTCTAGTCGACCCCAGATGATGAAATGTTTTGCGTCAGTGCGTCCGGGATGTTGGTTTTACCTAAGAATGACACCCACTTTGCTAGGGTTTCGAGCACAAATAAATTGCGTGCAAATTGATATGTTTAAATAATATAATATAATAAAACAAATAACAAAATAATAAAATAAATATCAAAATCTTTTTTTTAAACTTATTTCATCTAACTCACGCACCCGATTCGGCCTTTCCCTCCTTCGACCGAGAGTCCCAGGCGTGCCTAGCTCCCGCGATCGGTCGCACCCGAGCAGAACCTTAGCTCGCGTGACTTCTGGTTCGATCGCGAGCTCCCCATCGTTCAACTCCTCTTCTGCGTGAGCCGCTCAACCAAACGACCTGTCAGTCACGAGCTGCCCCCTGTCTGACCTTTCCTCTCCCCCACGCTGCATTTCCTCTTCCCTAAATGTGATTTTTTCCTCTCCCGACACCTCATTCGATCGCTTTACAGAGGTAGGGATGACCCTCCCCTTTTCCATGTGGCTATAAAAAAACCCACTTTGGGGAGTTGTTGAGGTTGGAATTTTGGCAAGGAGAGGAGGTGCTGCTGAAATTGTTTCATGATTAGAGTGTTTGTTGTTCTTGGATCTTCTCTTTTCTTTAAGCTAGTCAAGGTATGGTTCTTCCTCTTCTCTCCTTTGCCTAAAAAAATTTGAAAAAGAAAGATCCCTTGCTTCTTGCTTTACGTTCTTGCTCATTTAAAAAATAGCAAAGGGGCTGCATGTGCCTGGAACTTCGATAGACATGTTTAGAGTAGTAGTTTTGGAGAAGAATAACATTTTATTTAATTTTAATGTTTGGAACTATTTAGCATTGAGGATAGTTCTTCCTCCTAGTAATGTAAAGCTTGAGGTACATGCGTTAAGCTATACGATTAAAATATGTGCGTGACTTGGAAGGATGTCTCTTTGCCTATTTGTTGGTTTGTAATGAGGAAGGTTGGGTAAGCTTGGGTTAAACTTGTTTCATTATTCAAAATTTCTAGTTTTCTATAAAAAAATGTTAGTTTTCTTGTGTCTAATTGGATAAGCTGCAGGTTTCAAATACTATATTATAAGATTTTGTGGCGTTCACTTTTCATGAGTAATGCAGTTCGTATCTATGAAGGCTAGCTTTTCAAACCTTAATGTTTTGAAGTTTTCTTATCCTTAAAGAGAAGGGAAATTGAAGTTGGCTTTATACTTGAAAAATCTGAAATGTTACATGTGTAATTGGCAATGATTGAAAAGTTTTGATGCCTTGCTTTTCAAAATCTGAAAACTTTGGTGTTTTATTTTTGCAAAAAATCTGAAATGTTTCATGTGCAATTGGCAAGGATTAGAAAGTTTTGATGCCTTGCTTTTCAAAATCTAAATACTTTGGTGCTTTAATTTTGCAAAAATCTGAAATGTTTCATGTCCAATTGGCAAGGTTTGGAAAGATTTGATGCATTGCTTTTCAAATCTGAAAACTTTGGTGTTTTATTTTTGCAAAAATCTGAAATGTTTCATGTGCAATTGGCAAGGATTGGAAAATTTTGGGTGCCTTGCTTTTCAAAATCTAAAAGTTTTATGTATGTTATTTGCAAAATCTGAAAGTTGTAGGTGTGTTATTTGCAAAGATTCTGAAAGCTTTTATGTTGCATTTACAAATGTTGTGAAGTTGTGATGCTTTACTTTTACAAAAATCTGAAATCTCTTATGTTGCATTTGCAAGCTATGGTGTTATACTCATTTGAAAAATCTGAAACTTTTCATATTCAAGTTGGAGAGTTTGGAGGGGATATATGCATTGTTTTGGGGCAAATTTAAGCATCGATTTAAAGTTGTTTATTCACTATTTTGGACAAATTTAATTACTGTTTTTGGGTTGAAATAAGAACCGTTTTGGAAAAGTTTTAAGCACTATTGTGGGCCGCCTATATACATGATTTTGGGGCTTCCAAAAATGCATATGTTGGGCTGAATTTGCTGCATTTCGGTGCTTTTAAAAACACGTCTTTTAGGTTGAGTTGGCTGCTGTTTGGAACATTTTGAAAATGCTTTCATGGGCTGATTTGGGCTGCAGTTTTGCACTGTTTAGGAGGGGTTTTGTTGGCTATTTTTAAGATGTATTTGGCACTAAACCGGGCTGTTTTGTCCTGTCTTAGTGATATGTTTGGGCTGCATCTGAAGCACTCTTGAGAGATATGTTTAGACTGCACTTTGAAGCTCTCTTTAATCGTGTTTGGGCTGCCCTTTGAAGCTTTTTTTAGTGATGTTTGGGCTGCACTTTGAAGCTTTTTTTAGTGATGTTTGGGCTGCACTTTGAAGCTCTCTTTAGTGATGTTTGGGCCATATTTTGAAGCTTTATTTGTTAAGGTTTAAGTTGCATTTGAGACTTTATTTGTTAAGTCGTAAGTTGCATTTTGAAGCATTATTCTTCATTTTGAAACTTTATTCGTTAAAGTTTAAGTTGCAATCTGAGGCCTTATTCGTTGAGGTTTAAGTTGCATTTTGAGGCTTTTATGCATCGATTTGGGCACTTTTAAGTGCTGATTTTTGGAAGCTTTAAAGCACTTTTTGGTACTTATTCAATCATTGTTTTTGAAATTATTTAAACGACTTTAGGCCGATTCACTTGTGGTTTTGCACCTTGCTTAGCTGATTTTTTTAGAAGTGGGTCGGCCTCCTCTACTTATTTAGTTTTGTTTTCCTTTTTCTTGCCAATGGTTAAGTTAAAAATGAGAATTTCTGATTTAATTATTTTTAGGATTGATTTACGGCCTTAAAAAACAAAAAGAAAGAGGAGGGAATTAAAAGAAATAATATTTAGTCTGTTGGGATGATTGAAACCTAAAGGGGAAATATGTTAACAAACTATTCACCATTTCTTTTATATAAAAAGGATAAAATTCTAATTGTGAGAATTATTGAGAATTGGGAGAAACTAAGAGCTTAAATGATTTCAAGAGTTAGGGACATGAATTGAATGATTAATAGGCTATCAATTAGGACTCCTAAGCATTCAATATACTTAAGCCCAATTGTTTTAATTAGGATTGAAGCACATTTCACGAACTTTTTTGCGAAAATTATAGGTTTACCCTCTAGATCTTAAGAGTCTGATAATGAGTTAAGTTTCATCTAAAGATGTTCGAAGATTAGTTGGAAAATACTTAATTGAAGATAAACACTTTAAAACACTTCAGACTCAAGTTAAAGTGTAGGCCTCCTTGATTTTAGGACCACACCCTAGGTGAGTGTTCATCCACCTAATTTTCAAATGAACACTGAAACTAGACACCTGACCCTAATTTATAAGTTAGTTAAAAAATAGACAAGGTATGAACTCGACCGCGGTTCATTACTGATTTAATTAAATCAAATAGTGAAATTTTCATCATAATTTCATCTAAAATGAAACCTAATGCTCCAAGATTTGAATTTGAATATTACACTTAAATCCTCCTGACAATTGGAGACATTCCCAATGTTACATATAAATTTCCTACCGTTGATCCTTTATATGTGACATTGTGTTTTTTTAAATTTATTTGTCTTTTCCTACAATTTATTTTGAGTCTCTGTGGGTCGATTTCAGTTTTCCTCAGGGCTATCCATGTGGTACCTCGTAATTTATTCTGTTATACATAAATACATGTTTGTTCTACAAGCTGAATTTCTCTATTATACTGTTACCTGCAACCCCGATCCCGTTTATAGGTGCAATAATAACAAGAAACTCAGGTACCCAAAATTTGCAGTGCATTTATAGCACTTTGCTGCATTTTCTTATACTACTTTTATTTACTGCACCTTATACTGTTTTCATTTACTGTTCTTCCATAACATAGTTTGTTTATGCATGCTTTAAGTTAACGACAAAACATTTAGGATATAATCTGGTTTTATTTACTGCATCTTATACTGTTTTCATTTACTGTTCTTTCTTATAACATAGTTTGTTTATGCATGCTTTAAGTTAACGACAAAACATTTAGGATATAGTCTGGTTTAGGAGATATACAATAGTAAATCACCAAATATCAATATTTCATGCTCACATATAAGACACTAAACCTGAAACTATTACTACATAAAGTATGAAGCAACTCTTCGTGCGCAGCACGACTGTGACGTAGCAGACGAAAGATGATCTACAACAGTACAACAAGTCTTTGACAACTAAACATTTTCTTTAGTTTAAATAACAACTCATAGGACTTCGAGACAATTTGTTTAGCGCAACGTGAAACCTCGCACATAATCTTTAGGTTTTTGCACAACTCTGTTGTGCAATTATAAGTCTTAACACTCTTTTAGGATTCTGAGGTTGTCGTTTGGAACAACGTAAATCCTCTTATTTGTATAGGCTATTTGCACGATCGGATATCGTGTAAATGTAAGTCCTAAATTCTAAAATAAATTGCAGGATTAAACATTGAATAACATCATCTCAAAGACATAAAGCCAAACAATAGGATAGTTGGAAGGTCACCGAGGTTCTCCTCGGATTCGTGATATCCCCAACTCTTCATTCCTTTGGATTCCTTAAAATAACTATTCATATTTGAATCATTCTCATTTGACTTTCTCGTGTCTAATCTTGGAAACTCAAACTTTGAAATCTTGAAGGTAAAATTACTGATTTTAATCGAGATTTTTTTAAGTGACCCCAGTCGTTTAAGATGCAATTAACTATAGGGGTTTGCCTTTATAGAGAGCTTGAAACCCAGATAAAATAAACATTATCTAATCCTTATATTAGGTAGGGGAACTTGTTGATCATATATAAAAGATTTCGCAGGTCAAACGGATGTCACAAGATTCTTTAGTTTAGGTGGTTGAGCCTACTACAAGTGATATGTCTATTCTTTGGGATATTGCATTACTTGTGGTATCGCGCTCGACCGTCCAAGCTATCCAATATGTGAGACCCGTTTGGTCTCATCTATTTTCAAAATTAAAATATTACTTTCAAAATTAAAAAAAAATCATATATTTATGAAAACTATTTTTATAGTTTCAAAAAAATCATCCCTTTTCCAAAATAACGGCCGACAACGCTCGGTCTAGTTAGGGCTTGGATCGATGCTTATGTCAACAATTGAACCGACTAGCTAGTTCCCGCTCCCATGTGAGAAAAATGTTGAGTGTCATGAACTTAATAAACCTTTATATATGTCAACCTGGCTGCCAGAGATTGTTTAATTGACATAGGTATCCATCCCTTATTAAGGGCCCGTTTGGGGGGGACTTTTTGGGGTGCGATGTCGTTTTGAGAACGCTACTGTACTGTTTGGTTTTCGCATTCGTCGAGCGATTTCCTATCGCTGCCATCTGCACATCGTCGTTTTGTTAATAGGGGCGATCATGGGACTATCCCCGCGTCCTGCGTTCGCTGCTCGCGTTAGGGTAAACAATTCCTCCTATGCCTTTCTCATCTTTGCTCTTCCTCACCCCCTCCTTCTCCGATCTTTCTGCTCTTCACCCTTGTCGTGTCGTTACCGCGTCAAGAAGGTATTTCCCTAATGTCTACCTATTATCATTCTCTACGGTTATTTGTTTCTGGATGTGGCGTTGGAAAGAATGTTTTTTCTTTTTTCCGTTCTCTCTTATCATTCTCTGCAATTTCTGTTGTGTGTCATTATTTGGCACAGGAATGTTGGTTTAGGAGTCATTTGCTTTGTCACAAACAAATTTAGGGTTGATTTTTTGTTGTTATATTTTGTGCGGCAAAGTTTTTCTATTGATCTGGAGGAGGTGGAATAGTGGTATACCAAGTGATGAATGTGTCTAATAAACATTGCTTTTTTGAAAATGTGGCTGTGAGCAGTTGCGATTGTTATGGTTGCCGATAGATCTGGAAACCATAAAGCCCTCTTTCATTTTTTTGTTAGAAATTTGGGTCTAAGATGTTGCTGTAAAAGTCCTCTTTCATTTCTTGCTTATAAGTCCTCTTTCATTACCCCATCTGCATGTTTTGGAAGTTTTCGGGGGAGATAATGTGATATGGAGTGATTTCAAATGAGTACTGAGAGAAGAAATTGGCTGTTGTTTAGCTGTGAAGTGGAGTGATTTCATGTTTTTTATATTTGAATAAGTTGCAGTTAATGGATCATGTATTTGTTGAAGTAGCTTGATTCTCAGTTTCTGGTTTTATATATATGATGCAATAGTTTGTATTGTGGTTTCTAGTTACTAGCTGTAGCAGTTTGTATTGGTTGCGGTTCATGATTCATGTAATGGCTTTGTTATTAGCTGCAGCAGTCAATGGCTCTATTATTAGCTGCAACAGTTTTTGTATTAGCTGCAGCAGTCAATGACTCTATTATTGGCTGCGGTTCATGGTTCATGTAATGGCTCTGTTATTAGCTTAGCTTTCTATTTTGATGCTGCAGTTTTTATTTTTGTTTGATCTGCAAAATATTTGTGTATGGCTATGTTATTAGCTGCAACAGTTCAAGATTTATGTTTTTGATAGAGCAGTTTGTATAGGGGTTTCTGGTTATAGTTGTACTACCTGCAGCAGTTTGTATTTGAGTTTCAGGTTTAGGGATTTTGTGCAGCAGTTTCATTTGTTATTGCTGCAGCAGTTTCATAGCTATGTATCCTACACAATTCCGCAATGAAACATTCGTGGCTTTATTTTTGTGGATATAGGTTATTGACCGAACCACATAATTCTATCGTGTACTTGTATTTCTGTTTTGATTTGTTAATTGTAACGCCGTGGAGATTATTTGCTTCAGTTACTGTTTAGCTTCTAATTTTGTGATGGAATTTGCAGCATTTTCTGTGATGCAAACTGCAACAGTTTCTCTATTAGTTGTAGTTTGATTAGTTGCTCCTTTTGATTGGCAGCAGTTTGATTGGCTGTAGTTTGATTAGCTGCAACATTTTGATTCACTGCATGGAATTAGCTTTCTCTTTGCAGTAGCTTGTGACGTGGCTTGTAATGGCTTGTAATTGCTGCAACAGTAAATTCATATGTAATAGCTACAGTTTGATTACCTGCAGTTTTTTGTTTTTGGTTCATGTTATAGTGTTATGTAACCTTACATAATTACTTAATAAAACATTCGTGGATTTCCTTCTGTAGATGTAGGTCATGGATCGAACCACATAATTTCTTCTGTTCAGTATGGAATTGTATGATGCTTTATGGACTTTTGAATTTGACAGTATATTCATGAGATTATAGTATATTTCTCATAATAGTTGTGTGATGCTATTATGTGTGATACTATAGTTTTTTTTAACTTTTATGTTCTTCATGTATTGAAAGTTTCTTGTTTTAAGTATGTTTATATGGAGTTAGGTTGGAAATGACCCATAATTAGCTTTGTGCTTGTGCAATTATTTTTTCAATAATTTTCTTACGCATGTTGAGCATAATGCAATTCTTCGTATAGTTTCACCATGGCTAAACCAAATGAAGGTACTCCATCAGCGATGTGGGATAAGAAAGTTACAAATTTTTAATGCAACCTCTGTATCATCGAGATTGAGATCGGAAATAGTCCAACCACTTATTTCAACAATGAAGGTTGACAGAATATAGCTAAAAGGTTTAAAGAACTGGCTAGAAGGGATTATGACAGGCTGAAGTTTAAAAATAAATGAGATCAATTGGAGTGAAAAATCTAGAATGAGCTGAAACGTGGATCCACGGGGTTGGGCTGGGATCCCATTAAACGGATAATTGATGCTCCTGATGAATGGTGGACCGAGAAATTAGAGGTAAAATAGACATTATCATTTTGTTTATTCAAAATATTTTTGATTTAACTACTTATCCCCCTAAACCCTCATTTCAATGTAATGTTACAGACAATGCTGATAACAAAAAAATACTAGCAAAGCGGGATTGAGTCGGATCTTGAAGATAAATTTGACATAAATGGGAAAACATGTGTTTAGCCCTAGTGAGATGGGGTGTGCAGGAATACCACATGATTTTCCACCAGAGCCGGTGATAGTTGATGAAGAAATACATAGTATTAACCAGAGGAAGATGGGGGAGTCAAGCTCACAGTTGAAGAGGCCCAGGATAGGAAGAAGGAAGAAAGAAAAGGACACTTTTGTGAATACTTTATTTGACCGACTCATAGATGTTTTTGGAGCTCCACCGCCTGCTCCACTTCCTGACAACACTATCTTTAATTATCTTCGAACTTTGTCTACTATCCCTAAAGTAGTTGCGAACAAGCGCTTTCATGCAAGGTGTATGAAAAAACTAGAAGATCCAACACGTAGGTAAATATTTATAGTGATGGAATCAGAGTTGCGCCTCGATTATTTGCGTGTTCTTGTGGATTGATGAGTTTTTTTATGTTTTCTTTTGTTGTATTATGTACTCATGTGTTATGTAATCACTTGTTATTTGGAGTTATGTTTTCTGTTTTTAAATGTAATTCTATATGATTCCCTGAATGCCTATTAGTAAAGCTATATACATTTTATTGTAAATGGCTGAGTGTTCTCGTTGTTTATTTATTGCTCGCTCTTTTGATTAGTAATTGTTGAACTAACCGACTTCTTTATTCCTTTAGAATGGATCCTCAACATGAACGTCATAAGAGAATGACATGGGTTGCAGCTATTGTCGTATTAAATATTACCGATGAAGCAGTGTTCGTATACCCCATATGACCTCCAGCTTTTTTAGGGATAAATGGGTAGGTGAGATGATTTCTGGACATCTAATTAGGTTCAGCAACATATTTCGAATGACTGTACCGATATTTATGGATCTCCTGTAAGAGTTATCCCTGAATCACGGACTCCAAGGTTCTTCGAGAACAATGAGAAGGGAGGTATTAGTCATAACACTATATATTTTGTCACAGAATGAATCAATTAGAGGTGCTATGGAGAGATTTCAGCATTCATCGGAGACAATAAGTCATATCCAGACACTAGGCACCATATTCCTGATTTTGAGCAAGTGACCCCATTCGTGGTAGGAAATAAATGTTTAATAAATGTCACTCCTCTTTACGAGAGATAATTGAAAGAACGTTTGGGGTTTGGAAGAAGAAACGGGTCATCTTACGTGATATGTCGTCATATCCATTTCAAAAGCAGGTGCATATTATGGTGCCAACAATGACACTTCATAATTTCATTCGACGACATCATTCACGTTCAGATACGGACTTCAGTATGACTGATAACGATGAGCTGAATGTCTATGAAGAACCATCATAATTTTTTATCGGGTCTTCGGTACCTGGGGATAAGAATGACTGTAATGAATTTGAAGTTTATGACACAAAGGGTGTGACTGAGATGGTTGCCCTAAGGGAGTTTATAGCAGATGCTATCTATGACAACTAATCAACCAAGTCTTTCTTTTCTTCATACATTATAGATTCATTTTGATGTGTATTTTTTTCCTTTTTTTTAATATCTGACATTCGATTTTTTTTTGTTTTTTTTCGCAGTTATACCAACATAACTTCTAGGATTTCACTGACAGACAAAGTTGTTTTGTGTTACTGTAGACTACCGGCTCTGTTACTCACGTCACGTCAGCCTCATAGCAGTGGGAGACAGTTCTACGGTTATCGCAGTGGCGTTTCAGCTCGTTGTGGTTTCTTCCGATGGGTCGACACTCCGACATATTACACTGCCAGCAGTGATGAGAATTTGATGTTTTCCCAGGTTGATAGTGCAGTTGAGGACAAGCGTAGTCAGAGTTTGAAATTTAATATTTTATATTTCTTATTGTAACTGTACTTGTCTTTATATTTTTTATATTGTCTGATACTCACGATAGTGTGAGAACTCTGTCATCTTTTGGAAGTAATCTGTGATGATTTTATGGCCCTGTGTTATATGCTTTATGTACTACCAACAATCTATTCTGATTAAGTTGCCCCAAACAGTTTTACCAGGCAGGGGCAGGAATGTCATTTATACAGCCATAACTACCAATAAACTATTCTAAATAAACTGCCCCAAACAGCAAGTCAGTTTAGGCAGGTTATTCTGATAATTTGCAGATTATCAACAGATTATAAATAATCAATAGCTACCCCAAACAGACCCTAACTAGGAGGTTTTGCTAGTTTGGCTTATAGGCTTTTTTAATTTACAAGAAGGTCCTTGAATTTGTTGGATTATTATATGTGTATATAAACATGAATTCTAGAGTTTGTTTAATTATTGTAGCTGCTCAACCATTAGGCTTGTGAGCGAAGAGGTTTTGCTTGTTTTTGATTCTGGAGTTAACCTCAAATTCTAGCAAAAATGCAATTTTATTTACTGAAAACAAATAGAGATTGCAACCAAAAACATTCGAAACTAGGAAATAGCAAAAAAGACAACACAAACCCAACTTGGGCTTAGGTCTAGGGTGGTGGCGCTGTGGTTTATGGAGAAATAGCAAGTATGGAGGGTTGGATGGTCGGAAGAAGCCATGGTTGGTTGTTTGATGGCTGGAAGGTGGGTGACAGTAGAGTATGGTGAGGTGGCTGCAGCTGGGAAGTGGTTGGCAGGGTGTTGGAAGGGATGGGGAGGCTCATGACAACAAGGTGGCTGGAAGGGGGTGGTAGCAAGGTCGCAGGTGGCCGGAAGGGATGGCAGCAAGATGGGAGTGGTTAGGTGGTTGACGGGTGTAGAAAAATAACGAAAGGGTCGGGTGGTTGAAGCATACACAGTGCCAACAACAGCGGAGGGAGGCTGGACTGGTTGGTTTTGCTGAGGGACTGGTCCAGTAGGGAGGCTGGACCGGTCTACTGCTATTGAGCTGGATATACAACCACTTTTCCCCCTCATCCTACCTATCTTATTATAAATATGTTGTTTATTGTTGTAGGGCTTTTAATGTTTGCTAATTTCAGATTCTTGGCCACCAGCTGTTTTCCCTTGTTAGGGTTGTATTATTGAAAATGTGCATGTTGCATTAATAATAAAAAGAAAGATATAAGGGTCAATGACCAAATAAAAAAAACAAACTATCTCCGCGAACAAAAACAAAAAATGGGTGATTTTCATCTAAGCTAACAAAATAGAACTTTCCTGTGAGGCTGAGAACAAAAATGAGCTGCCTTGTTGTTAGATCTAGTGGTATGAGAGAAGAGCACGTGCTTGAGGTTAGTCAATAAAGCCAACTTTGATCCTAGGAGCAATTGTTGCTCCCAAGTACTTTCTTTCATGGAATGACGAAAGAAATCCATAACATTAAGATTGTCTCCTTCCACAATATTCCATTGCATTCAGTTATCCACTCTGAAAAATAAATTGGATATGGAGAACCGCTGCCAATAAACATTTGCCTGTTTCGTTACCAACAATAATCCTAACCCTGCCAGGTCCTAAGGGAAGATGGGCTCCAGCAACATTAAACTTTATCCATCTCACAGGACCAGGGGGGACGAATATCCGAGTGCAGGTAGTGCTCACCAGCTGTATCCTGCTTTTACGTGGTGAGTACCTCAACCTGATACTCTCACACCACCCTCCCTCTCTCCCTGTTTTCTGCTTCCAGCCGCCAGTCTCTTCCCTGTTTCCCTATTTCTTGCTCTCGTCGCCGGTCTCTCATCCCCATCCCTGTTTCATGGTTGCTGTAACGCTACCACCGCAAACGCCACCTGCATCTTTCTGTCTTGCTGCCGCCTCTCCCCTGCTTCCTACCTAGCCACAGGCTCCTTGCCACCCCTCTTTTGGGCTGCAAGTCTTTTCCTGCGCCACCCTCGGACAGCAAGTCCCTCCTCTCCCAGCAGAGTATTGATAGTTTGTTTGTGTTTTCTGTTTTTGTTCGAGTCTTGATTGTATTTAGCTGTTTGGAGCAATAACATTTGTTTTTTTAGCAAATTAATGGCTAACTCCGGTATCAAAGTAAAGGAGTTTTTGTTAGGTTTAAGTAAATTAATATATAAATCTTTATATATTATAGTTACACATGTAACTTCTGTACTTCTAAGCCCCCAAAAACTGCTTAAATACCTCAATTACCTCTTTAGAATCTTCCAAATCCTCTACAGCAATTACAAATTCAACTAGCTGAAACTCACGGGTAAGATGAGAGTATTTAGGGTTTAAAATGATTATAGATAAATTAATAGATATGTAGTTATATAATGTAACTATTCTAAAAATATTGGCTCTTCTCCCCCTTTTTCTTTTTTTTTTCTTTTCTCTCCGCTTGCCTAGATCGCTAACCAGGTTGGGTCACGGGAGAGAGTTGGCGTAAACAGAGATATGTTTATATACGTTAACATATTGAAGAGTATACTTATTTTACCAAAATGTAAATAATATAAGCTAATCTCAGCCCTTCATTTTCTTCGAACTGATGCACAGCTGATTAAGTTAAATTTAATTAATTTAATAAATTAATTTTATAAATCAAATTATATTAATAATTCATGTATGCTATTATATATCAATTTGATCCGTGTAAAATGTAAAATTTTGTATGATAGTTTCGCTAAATTTTAATGAATACGAAAAATAGGGTATCTTTAAAAAAAATTAATTTTGGATGATCAGTTTGTGATAGTTCAGTTCTTAAGAATTTAAGATGATTCACTTTAGATACTAGAGTTATCTTTTGGGGTAATTTAATATTGTAGTTTTTACCACAACCTTTATGAGCATAATAGCTTTAAAAAAAAAAGATTATTTTTTAGAGCTGTGGTTTGAGTTTCATGAACCCTGTTTATGTTGAGAAGAGCTATTATTTGAGCCGCATGCTATTTGTTATTATTTTTCCTTGAAACAAAAGACTTTGTTTTTTTTTCTTTTAATCTTTTTTACCAAATGCTAATTTAATGCAACTTTATTACCTATTGGTTGAGTGATCTCGTTTGTTCAATTATTTTTCTTTCCCTGAAAAAGTGGTGCTGTCTGTATGAGTTATCTTGGTTTAGTTAAAGAATATTTTTTGCAGGAAAGTTCATTAAGCATATCCAAAATCCTTCTTCCTCAAGTGTTTGAAAAAATGTCAATGCATGAACTAAGAGCCCTTCTTACTGAAAGATCATCAATGAACATATACATAAGAGGAGAATCCATAGCTATAAAATCAAATGTTATTGGTCTTTTATTGGAAGGGTTTGTAAGGAATGAAGATGCCCAGCAAGAGCTCATCACATCTCCTGCAGCATTGTTGCCTTCACATTCTAATTTGTCTGTAATTAGTTCAGAATCCTCTGGTCAGTATTTTACAGTCATTGAAAACTAAGATAGCAAACTTCTTTTCTTCATCACTACATTATATTCATTCATGTGATTACAAATAACACCTCTAAATGTGAAACTCAACTTCAAACTATGTGGCAATGGAAACGCCATATATCCTTTTATAAAATTTTAAGTCATTCTATAATCTTTGGGGTTAATCTTTCTGTCATTCTTTGAGTTAAATTGTGTGTGCAGACAATCAGGTTGATATATTCCATTGTTGAATTTTCACTTTTTCAAGTACCCGTCGAAACTATGGAGCTATAAAAACACCAGTTAAATTTGGGTAAAATACAGATAAATAAGTAATAAGCAATGTGACGCACTCAAAATTTTCTGCTTAATTACTAGATATGTTTGAGAAGTATTGGAGAATCGTTCAGTTTCTTTCATTTTAACATGTATATGACTTATAGTATTTGGTGATCTTCTAATAGAAAATGTAGAAATAACTACAAATAGTTTCATCAGTTCCACAAATCCATGAATTGGCCGTGTTAAGGAGGGAAGAGGGTGGCAGTCATAGTGGAAGTCTTGTAGATGGCTGGCAGTCTGGTTTGAAACCAACTGAGGCAAATGACCTGGTGTTGGTTGGTGGTCTGGCTAGATGCTAATTGGGGCAAATAGGCTACCTGGTGGACTACTAGGGCGAAATACTTGTGGGCTATTTTATAATATCTGTAAAAATTTGGCATATTCATCTATACATGTTGGTATTTTTGTGTGTGACGTGGGGCTCTACTAAACTGGGGCTGACCTAGCTAGGAAGGTTCAATTGGTCCAGGGAGGGAGGCGATGGGGCCGGGCGGCCCAATTATTTGGTTTAGGGTTGTCGCACATGTGCTCCTAGCTATCAATTATTATAAATATGGTCTTTCTTTTGTTTAGGGTTAGTTTTTGCAGAGTTTTTTTGTCATGATAGTTGTCGGCGTCCCCTCTTTCGCTTTGTTAGGGCTGTATTTGAGGACAGGTGGTGCTTTGATTGTATTCTGCTCTGAGGTGGTGATATGCTCAAACTTCACTCCCCTTTCCCTCCCTAGCGTGCTACCGCTGCTCCTGCACCCTGTCTAGCCGCTATTGTTGCCCCTCCATCCCTGACTGCTTGTTGTGTTAGGGCTTCCGCCAGTCCCCCAACCTTCTCTCAAACCTTCCAGCTTCCACCACCAAACCCAAAAATTTGGCATCCTCTCGACCCCAACCCCTATCAGAGGGTATTGAGAGAATGTCAGCCTTCCCAACCGTCTTAAAAACTCAATGGTCAACGTTGTAAGATGCTGTTGTTTAGGAGCAAAAATACATATTTGACCCGCATTCTTAAAAAATCCAACGAGCTTTCAATGTACCTGCAAAAGGGTCAAATCGAGAACAAACGTTTCCCTAAGTGGTACTTTTCTTTCCTCGAACGGTACTTAGCTCTCAAGGATGGGTACTCACATCTCTCAGGACGAGTATTTGAAAATCCCTGATTTTTTAAAATTTTCCAAACGAGTCTGCTGTCTACTTAATTCTCAAAGCAGACACTCATTGATACTAGAGTTAACTCAAACCACAAAGAAATGTAAATATTATTTCTGAAATTTTAAATAGGTTACAACAACAACTTTTCAAAACGGGAAATAAACAACAACAAACACAACTAAACTCTTGAGGCAAGGACTAAGTGGTGGGTTGTGGTTGGACAACAGGTAGTTGGGGTGGTTGGAGTACCTTTAACACTGGAGGGTTGGAGGGGTTGCGATAGTAATACAAGAAGGCCGGTGTGGTCACAGCTGGCAACCGGGTGGCAAACGAGATTGTGGCTGGCTGGGAATGTGGGTTTTTGCTTTAGTGATGGGCGGAAGGGGATCTCGGGAGTCAGATAGGGGGGGACAGACGGGTTTAGCAGCATTGGGAAGATTGGGTGGATCGCGGGAAGGAAGCGGGGAGTAGGAACAGACAATTAGTGGGAATTACAGCTGAGTGGAAACAGTCTGGGAGGACTTACAGTGGTGGGAAATACTGGGAGGGAGTTTTGTAGTGAGAAATGTTGGTTGGCGGCAGGAATCAGAGCACAGGGATTTCGGAAAGGGGTTTGAGGAAGATAAATATTCTCACAGGATTGAGTTATAGTTGGAGCACCCTCGAACCTTTGGAGAAGATCACCACTTGAAACGTGTTATAGCCGGAGCATCTTCTCGTCATCGGATGCAACCCTAGAAGGGAAGAGTCGATGTTGATAGTTATCCCTGTCAGAAATCTTTAATCAAACTCACAAAACATGCCTTAATTCAACAAACACACAAGTAGAGATAGAATTGGAGAGATAAAAATAGGAGGGGAGAATAAGTACTGCCCAATGGAAAGAGGGAGAAGGGGCCACTCTAATCTCTTTCTTGACCGAATCTCTTTCTGCTGAGCCGGTTGGGCCTTGTTCAGCTTTAAATCCTCTCGCCAGTCTCCTGGGGTTGGGGGGCTTCAACTTCATTTATTGAAGCTTATGGTTTTTCGTCTACATTCTTAGCGGCACCTGGATCCCACTAGCGACCACACCGTTTTTCAAGATACCTGAGAATCTTTCCCAGCTTACGAGCCAACAACCACATCGGTGCAATTTTGTAGGAGTTTGCTACTAAACTAAATTGAGGGTCTGTTTGGGGCAGCTTATTTGGTGCGATGACGTTTTGTAAACGCACTTGGCCTGTTTGGGTAAACTGTGTTTTGACAGCTTATGCGTTTTCAAAACACTGAAAACAGCGTTTTCACACCGCACTTATCTAGGTGCGGTGACAGCTTTCTGGTTACGATTTGACTTTTCCAAAAAATAAAAATTTGTAATAGCTACCGTACCTAGCTTATCAACAAATTATTCAATAAGTTGCAGCTGCCCCAAACAGACCCTGAGTGCAAGCCTTGCCTCTGCTGTTGAATGTTTCTAAAGTACTCCCCGGTTCGATAATAAATTGGATCTGAAGTAAGTGTAACTTACACCTGGTGGTGGCATTGGCGATAGGGTATCGACCGTTACATCCTGAAATGACCTCTATTGTGTCTATCCCAAGTCTGGAGCTGGTATATAAATTACATCATGTGATCTCGGACTCCACCAAAGGAAATAGGATGACATACTTCTCATCCTTAGTGAAGAAATATGTGTTTTTGAATCCGTCGTGGTGTATTCTCCTATCAAACTGTCACGCTCTCCCCAGCAAATGGTGACAGACATCCATGTGGACTTCATCGCACCACACCTGATCCTATAGCTTGCTCCTAATCAAAACTCCACTAGGCATCTGTAATCAATACAGAGTTTATTTTCTTTCTTTAGCCACGTCAGAAAATACGGTCGGGAGTGCCTCTGAGTCATGAGACCCAACTTTTCTACTATCAACATAGATGCCACATTCTATTGCTCCCCCCATTGATGATGAAATTGCATGCCTGTTTGTTCACTGTATAGTGGGTATGGAAGATATTATGGTAAAACCACTACAAATCCCCCATATCCTCAATAAGATCCGTCGAACTACAAGTGCTTCTCTTTCATCTGGTGGCAAATGGCACACCTCACTCTATTCATCGACTTTCTCTTCATTGCTAACCTCCTCTACAGTGCCATACTCAGTAAAAGACATGACTTGCCTTGTCGGGCAACTGGAGATAATGTGCATAAATCTGTGGTATTTGCAATACTTTTTGACGGGTATTGTAGCAGGCGTGCTATTAGATTTTTCCTCATTGGGGGTGACTCGATCCTTATCCAAAGTAGTTTTCTTTGTTCCCTGAGGTGTGCTCCTGTTGGTGTCTCCGATTGTGAGAGGTTGCCTGGTTGGTGGTAGTTGTCTGCTCGACTTCTGTGGTCCCTCTACTTTTAATGCTAAGGTCTAGACATTTCCAAGTAATGAATAAAACTGCAGCTGCTCCACGTTGCTAATAGTGTACTTCAAGCCCCTCAGATAACTGGCTATGGTATGCTCCTCTAGCTCGAACAAATCACATCTCATCTGCAATTGATCAAACTGCTTCGTGAACTCATCTACTGACAGGTTCCTTTGTTGCAAGTAGTGTAGCCTTAAAAACATGTTCTAGCGGTAATGGGGTAGGAGGCATTTCCTTCATCACTTTTTTTATCTTCTCCCATCTGATAATTTTATCATTATTTTCTCTATTTTTCTCTCTGCAAGTTCTCTCACCACATAAAGTCACTTTTCTTCAACTTGATGATAAGCTAATTTGATTCTCTTATCCTTTGGCACATCCATATACCTTAAAATTTGTTCAACAAATTGCAACCAATCAATAAAGTTTACTAGATCCATACACTCATCACATTCTAGCAGATCCACTTTGATGTCAAAGTTTTTGCCTACCAAATTATATCTTATCTCTGAAATTTATGGAACGGATTTAGATACCCCTCTTTATGCCTCCTCTAATACTGGATTCCGAAATTTTATGGTCTTTTTTCTTCATCGATCAAATTCTCCTTATGGAAGGGATTCAGATCTTCCTCTCTTTCTCCGCATCGACTCTCCAGATCTCGGTCAAGGGTAACCTTTCATTGGGTCATCTCATCAATCTTCACAAGCCTCTGCGAATGCGACGAAGCTCTCGTCGTATCTCTTCCTGGGTAAGCTCGGGCATATATCTTCTTGGTGGCATGGTTAGGGTCTGAAATTTGTAAAAGTGGAAATGGTAATTGGTGGTAGGAAAGAAATTTTTCGGTTTATAGTGGGTGCTTGGAAACCCTACGATAGAATTAGGGTTAGAGTAGCTCTGATATCAAATGATACCAGAATCAACTCAAACCATAAACAAGTTTGAATATTATTATTAAAATTGAAAATGGGTTATTATGATAACTCTTCAAAACGGCAAAATAAACGACAACAAACACAACTATACACTTTGGAGGCGAGGTCTAAGTGGTGGGTTGTGGCTAGACCGTAGGTATGTGGGGTGTTTGGATTGCTACTGTCAACATTGGAGGGTTGGAGGGGCTGCAGTAGTAATAGTGGAAGGTTGGTGGGCTCGCAGCTAGCAGCAGAGTGGTAAACGAGATTGTGGTTACCTGGGAACGTGGGTTGCAACTGCAGGGATGGGCGAAACAGGATCACTCTCTATGCCTCCTCCTTAGCCCCGCATCACTCACGCTTTCTCAAATGAACATTTTGAAAATTTGCTCTATCACCCCATTTCATTATACCTTTTGAGCCTCAACGATGTTGATGGTGATGATCTAAGACAACGATGTTCTACTATGACAATGACGGGGCAAAACAAAATAAAGTACAATTTTTTCTTTTTCTAATTTTTTGTTTTATTTATAGAACACTCGATAATACTTAAAAAGAAAGTAAAATGGGAAGCAGAGGCAAGGGGATGCAGCTTGGTCTTCAATAGAAAGGTCGTGGTGTAGGACAAAAGGGCAATTCAGAAGAGAAGCTCGGATGCTTGCTAGGGCAAAGGAGTTTTCACGACCCACCCAAGGCTTGGAATTAATCATGCAAGTACAAAAGGTCAAACTGTGGGAATTAAATTTTTTATACTATAACTGGCTATTAACAAATGAAAGAGCTACCAAAGAAATTCAATTAAAGCAGTATAACTAAATTTAACACATTATAGGTTGTTAGCATCTTCTATAATTAGTCTTTTATGTTGCTCATATTTTAATAAACTAATTACACATGAAAAGTTAATTTAAAATAATTGTTAGCTAATCAAAGTCAGTGAATACTCATACTTCTAAACTACAGTAATACAAAGAAAGAGAAACTACAGTAATACAAGGAAAGAGAAAATAAAATGCATGTCGGTTAAGTTTTTAATAAAATAATATAAAATATTTGATATTATATGAATATGATCAATTATGATTTTTCATATTATTCAATGAATTACTATATCAATAACATATTTATATTATTTTATGTATGCACAATCTCATAGGAGTACCATGTAAAAATTATACCAATTAATGTGTTTTAGTATTAATATTCTTTTTCAGTTACCTACACGAGCACCTTAGTGGGTGACTTCATTATAGTTAAACATGCACATATAAGCATATATATAATCAATAGTATTCATATGTTTAACTTATGACATACAATATTATAATTGCATCCTTAAATAACGTGTTATAATTTTTTTCAAAAAGGTGACCTAATATTCATATATGGCCAATTAAAAGAAGAGCATATAAATGAATTGAAACTTGAATTTATAGATATCAATTATTAGTAATGCAATTGATTGCCAAGAAACCAAAATATTACTATAAATCTAGGTGTAAAACGATCATGGACAATTTGTTTGCTCTTAACTTATATCACTTCTTTTAAATTATCACCTATAAAGTATAAATTATTCAATTATTGCTTTACTGAATAATTACTTTACTTAAATGTTTTAATTTAATTATCAATTATTATTGTATTGCACTATTTTAAGATTTCAATACTTAAAACTTTAAGCTTAATTTTTGTTATCAATATAACTATAAATATTGTTAATTTATACAAAATATTTTAGAAATAAAACCCTAACATTTCTTTAGTGTTGACACCCTTTCTTCGATCCAGAAGTGGAACTTTTAGGCTTGAATCAAATGCACTTAAATTAAACATTTAAATAATAAATATATTGAAGTGTGGCTGGGAGCAGCCGGATGAACCAGCTAGAAGGAGGAGCTAGTTAAACCGACCGGTTGCTGTTTTGGCCCAGCCTCCTGCTGGATCGACTGACTTCCTTAGGTGGTGGGGCTAGAATTGTCGTCATCGCTTACCCATTACTTTCTAGTTTCCCTCATATTCTCTCTATTTTTATGTGTTTGTTTAATTAGGGTTATGTTTTGTGAGTTTTATTTCAGATTTATGTCAGGGATAACCATCGGCGTCCCCTCTTCTCTTCTAGGGCTATATCCGACTGTGAGGAGGTGCTCCAACTATAACTCTTCCGAAGTGATGATCTTCTCCAAAGGTTCGAGGGGTGATTCAGTTGTAACTCAATCCTGCGGGAAAACTTATCCTCCCCCAACTCCCCTCCGCCCACTTCTCTTCCCTGCTTGCAACCTGCACCCTCACCCTCTCCGCCCAGCCTTGAAGCACAAAATCCCCTTCCTGCTATGTTGCTAAAGCCTTCAAGTCCCTGCTGATTACCGCATCCTTTATTCCTTCCCGCATGCCTGTTTTAGTCGTGAATCTCCCCACTTACCTGCTGTAGCCATGAACCTCTCCCCATAAACCTGTTGCAGCCATGAACCTCTCTCCCCCAAAACTTCTGCTAGCCTCATAACTCCTACACCCCATCCTAGTACCGTACGTAACCCCCAACCCTTCTACTGCTGCCGCCTCCCCATATCTGCCTCTGTTGCTGTTGCAAGCACCCCGCCAGCCATCCCACCTTCTATCCAACCGGCGTTCACCACCTCTAGTTCTCACCCTAGGGTGTTCTTTTGTGTTTTTTTATCGTTTATTTTCTGTTTTGATGAGTTTATGTTGTAATCTTTGAATGTCCGCAATAATATTTTTATTTTCTATTGTGGTTTGGGTTAACTCTAGTATCATTTATTTTTAGCTCTAGCCTAACCCTAGTCATATCCGGGTTTCCTAGCATCTGCCTCACCCTTCTATCAAAAATTTTTTTTCTTATTCCAAAACCATAGCTAAAACTTCGACCCTAATTTCTTCTTGCTGAATTTCAAAATCAGCAACCCTAAATTTTTTTCCACCCTCTTTCACCTCCCACTCCAAACTCTACCCATGTCACCAAAGAGCTACATGCCCGAGACTATTCAGAAAGTGATACAACGAGAGATCAACTGACTTAAGAATGATATTCCGGAGGGACTTACCCTCGATGGTGATCGGGAAAGCCAAATAGTAGAAAGAGATGAAAATTTCAGCCCCTTATGTAGAAAAAATGTAAGTGATAATGATGAAAAGCCATGGCAGTTTGGAATCCACTATTAGAGGATGCATGGATAGGAAACATCAGTTGCTCCTTTAAATGTTAGCAAAAATATTTTTATTTTTTGTTTTGACGGGTCTTTGCTCCTTAATACTTCTTTGCAATGAACTGCTCGAAGCTTGACGCCAATACTTCATCATGCTATGTTGCCCTTGTTGAGCATCTTGCCTACTCTGGTTGACAACATAGTCATCAGTTGTCGTCGCCAGCTAGGTAAAAGCCCTAACTTAGGAAAGATTTGTGCTTTTAGTGTGACCAAAGAGGGCGACATATGAGAACAATAGGAGTTCCATAGGTCTTTTTATGCCACAATCTCGTTCTTATTTTCTTCACTAGTCCTGATCGCAGGTGTCTCTATCGAAGACGACAACAGAAGGAGGCGAGGGTTTTGCGAGCGAAGATGTAATAAAGACGAGGGAAAGGCGTTGTGAAAATGAGGCTTCATATCTATTCAGGAGGGAAAAATTATTTCATACGGATGGCGAATGCAGAAATGCATGCGTCGTTCGATCTCTACCGTTGATCAGAGCAAAGTTGTATTTCAGTGGGCCCAATTTTTTTTTTTAAAATAAAAATTTGATCCAAGCTTTGATCAATGGTATAGATCGGACGGCTCATGCATTTTTGCATACGCCGTCCGAATGGGATAAGGAGGAGGGGGAATGGTTATTAGACAAAGCCCCTTTCAACAGTTGGGAGCAGTTGAGGTTTTGGAATTAATTAATTAATAATAATAATATTATTATTATTATTAATTTTATGGTCAACAATTAGTATCTGATACCGTTGATGTTAATTCCTCAAATTGCCTGCTTAGTTAAATCTTGGAGCTAAATTCTTAAATCTTTGAATCGCCAACTATATGCTCTTAATCCTAGAACTCAAGATTTTATGGTATAACCTTCTTAAATATTAAACCTAGTCACTAGTTACAATAATGGCCATATCACAAATGGTAAACCATTCTTCAAAAAACAAGAAATAACTAAGCCATAAATGCCGCATGACATTTTAACCCTTGACGATTAATTTAATGCCAATTGTACACAAATAAAGAAAGAACAAAACATAAATCTATACAATCAAGAATTAAAACCCTACCTCTGCAACATCACATTTCTTCAATCTAAATATTACCAAATAAATGCAGGTTTTGAGAACGCAAGCTCTTGCCATTTTGGCTCCTGTTATCATGTTGATACAAGGGCCCGAGTTATCTTTTTTGACCTCGGTGCTGCTGAATTGGACGGTACTTTTCAAAAGCGGACATCTTCAAGGCTCTCACTGTCCATTGAACGACCTCGGGCCTCTGGCAGGGAGCATGAAGGCCTGATGAGTTGGCCTGAGAATTTCTTTACAGCGAGGAACTCTAACGTGACCGACGCACCACCAACTACCTTCTCAGCTAGAGCAATGGAACTAAGCATCTATGGAACCACGGTATGTACATTATAAAATTGTGATTATTCATCCCTCGGGAGCTGTTTGGGATCACTTTTTTTTTCTTTTTTTTTTTTTGTTTTTTATTTTGGTTATATTTTTACTTGAAATGAAATATGTTTGATATGATATACATGTTTAGTTGTTTTTAAAAGCATTCAAAAAAAAATTTAGATATTTTTCGTGTGTTTTAAAAAAGAATTAATTTGTTTAAAAACAAAAGATAAAAACATGCAAAAAAAAAAATTATTAAACAAATATGTTTTTAAAATAAAAGCAAAAAAGTAAAGTGATTGTAAACAAACTATTAATTTCATGTTTCTCAATTACCCAAAATTTTCAGCACATTCTTGCACTGAATCTTGAATCACAGATGAATGACGGACTAAGGGATTTCAGAAGCTTCTACAGATCTTCGCAAAGCAGACGAAACCATAGTCTGTCGTATCCTCATATACCCGCTGAGACGACGACAAATGTTGGTCCTCTTTTATCCGTACAATCTGAAGGAAATAGCGCGAACATGAGGCTTGGTAACAGACAGTTATTCAGGATAGCACCATTGCCTCTGCGGCCTCTGAGAAGGAGACTAGGAAATGTTGAAGGAGATGATTCGAGTGATGATGATTTGGGTGGGGAAGTCGTCGTGCTAATCGATTCCCCAAGCACTCTTTCATTCAGCAATGTCTCTTGAGGAAAGCTTAGGCGTCAGAAACGTGAGAAATCTTTCAATGATTTCTCAGAAGCTTACGGGTCTCTTCTGTGTATCTCAAGTTGTATAATAATCAAGAAGGCAGCTGCTTCCTGTCATTATTTGGTTGGTGGAAATTAAACAGCTGCTGGTTTGCTTGAAACATTACTCCTTATTCTGAGGCTTATCATAAATAAACAATGCTAGGATATGGTTTTTATGCAAATGTTTAATGTTATGCTAAATCGTTTGCTGTTATATGTTCATCTTAGTGGAACGTGAGCATTCATTTGAAATTTTTGGTGTCTTTCTTCTTATTTTAGCTGGAGCTCATGCCTGGCCTCCAGAGCTCGAGTTGCAAGCTATTTTTATCTTTGGGGGCAGAGGTTGATAGACATGATAATGCATTATAAACTTACTATATTGATATTTTTAAAATTATTTTTAGTATTAATAAGCTTACAAACTACACATCAAGGCCAAAAGGTCAGTGAATTTGCTTTTGCTTTTCAACTATTTATTAAATTTAATGTAAAAAAATATTTATAAAATTAATATTATGCTTTTTTTTAAAACAATCGAATTAACGAATTTATTACGCTTAAATTATTTAAAATTTAACATGAATAAAAAATAATTTAAAATTGTTATGTATTTTAATATTTGATCAAGTTTTTGAAAAATATAACTAGGACAATATTAACTTCTTGAAATAGTTAAATTTTAAATTTTAATTGCCTCTCTCCATTCTTATAAATATTAGTCATATTAAAAATAAATAAATTCATTTAATAGTGAATATTTTAATTTTTTGTATCGTTAATAAATTAATTATTGCTCTCTTTGGACGCATTTTCCTCAGACTTTTCCAAGAATTATTGACCAAAACAAGTTACTCATGTGTAAAAGCAAGTTTCGGAGTCTGTTTGGGGCGGCTGTAGCTTATTGTATAATCTATTGATAAGCTGATTAAAAATAATATGCAGATGAGAATTCACAAGTGCACATCACAAAATTTATAATAATATTTATTTTAATGATTAATCATCTCATTTCAATATATAATCAATTTCCTATTATATAATTGCAATATAGCAACAATTTTATCAAAGTAATTTTAAAATAAATTTATATGAAAAAGACAAAATAATCAAAAGATGGTTTTCAAAATAACAATATCATCTTAAGCCTAAAATTTGAATAAATCAATGAGGTAAATACTTAATAGTGAATCAATATCTAACACCTTATATTATAAAATTGGAGCAATTACAGATATACCACCCAATTCCTATGCAATTACAATCTATAAATAATATGTGCATGACTCTACTTCATAAGAGCTGATTTAGCTTTTATTCTGGAAATGTACATGTTGTTTGCAACAATACTTCATAAGAGCTAATGAACACAACAATTGATTTAGCTTTTATCAGTTGAGGATTGTTAATAACAATGCAACACTAAATTCACTCTCTAGGC
>NEWO01000130.1:447463-461560 GCA_003013225.1 Phalaenopsis aphrodite | reverse complement strand
TATATAACAACAATGATGACTTAGCCATTATATTTTTCTTAAAATGTAGTAAGAATTTCAATTCTCAAAATCGTCATAACATCAAATACATATTGTCCAATCCAAGGCATTGTTGTCACCGAGTGCAAAACAATAGAACTACATAATACTTATGAAACAAATTTGTAAACCAAAGCTTATACAAACAAACTCCAAAACTATAAAACTTGATGACCCATGAAATCCTCCAAACTTCATCTAGCTAAACTTCTTTTATTTGAAAGTGTAAACCTGTTAACAAACAAAATATTATATTAGTATAAGAATAAGTAAATTCAATGATTCCTTAAAAAAAATTATTTGGTTGTTAACCAATATTCTCTTATTAATTGATCCTTGGGTCTACTCGTCCAATGCTGATATTGTTTCTGAACTTTAATGTCAATCAATATCTCGTAATTGAGCATATTGAAGAAAAAAATTACACGAAATTGGCGTAGTTTTTTTACTTAAATAAATTCAATATATTAATTTGCTATACTTATAAGTCTACTCATGTCATTTACTTCTTCAACATACAATTGATGTTTTCGAATTTCGTCGCCTTGGAGTGTTTGATCAAATTGAGCTTTTGTGATCGTCTCTTTCATCTTTCCATAACTTTTGGTATTATTTCCACTTTGTCTACAATTGTTAAAATGTAAAGTCATAGTTATCTTACACAAGCTTCTTTTTGTGAGTCATTTTATTGCTCATTTAAATATCTTTTTTCCTTAACTTTGGTTGTTGGGCTTTCTCAAGTTTATATTATTTTGGTGATAAGAGATGTGATTTAAATCAACATTCCATTTCAGGAATCTCATAACCCTATTTTCAATTCTCAAAAACTTTTTAGAAAAAAGTCTAGTATAATCTTCTTCGTTAGCAAGCTAAATTAAAATATGTCTTCGATCCAACAAATCAACCTTCAACCACCCTTTCGGTTCGTATGAAATCAACCTTAGGATGTCTGTAAGTAAATTTTCCAACTAAAGCCAACCGACATGAAGAAGCTAAAATCGAAGATTCAACATCTGAGATAAACATGGCCAATTTCTCATTTTTCTTCCCTAACTTTTTAATAAAAGAGTATTCGCCTCCCACATTTAAAGAATCATGAAAACCTTGGGGAAAATGTTCTCCTGATAATCCACCAGAAGAGCCACCTCCCCCATCCGAAACCGCATCCACAAAACTTTTGCCAGAAATCATCGTCAAAAGACTCTAAAAAGCAAAAGCGAAACGGATAAACTAGAGAGATCTCACCAGAAAAGCAGCGAAGGGAAGAGATCGCCATTATCGCCCTCTCGATCACCTGAGCAAAACTTAGCCGCCATCATTTTATTATCATTGAGATAAGATATTTGTCTTTATAATTATGTTTGAGAACATTAGAACATTGGTGATGATAAGGTTACGAAGATATTTGTCTTTATATATATATGAAGTGTAATCAAGACCACTATCTTCGTAACCTTATCATCACCAATGTTCTAATGTTCTCAAACATAATTATAAAGACAAATATCTTATCTCAATGATAATAAAGTCGAAGCATTCACAAATATTATTAAACAATGTATCGCATTTGGAAATGCAATTAAATTGTAATCAAGACCACTCACTTGGTTGCTTTTTTAGCCAACCATTGATAAGTATAATGATCAAATTTAACAATTTCTTTTATATTGTGTATAAATTGATTTTTGTTGTTCACAAAACATTTTTCAAAGCAACTCCCTTGAAACTTGCCAACTTAAAATGATCATGCAAATATCACACATAAAATATATTTGTAATATCAAGTAAATCATGCACAAAAGTTGACATCAATCTCTTTTATTCATCTAAGATATATATAAACTTATAAGCAAATTCAAAGACCACTCCTAAATAATTCTGATTTTACTTTCAATAGCAACCCATGTTATTAGAAATATATTATTTTTATCATCTAAATTAATTATAATTAAGTGATTTTGTGGTCCCTCAAAAAAAAAACAAATAGCCATTAACCCTAATTATAGGTCGACAACCTAAGAGTAAGCTTTTTTTACATGATTCAAAGAAAACATACATTCTGATAAATCTTAGCCTGCACTCAAAATCTATTTCTTGTGTTAATTGTATAGATATACTTGTTCCAATATTTTTTTTTGTTTAATTTCTAAGCAATAGTCTCATATCTCTTTGACTTGTTCATCCTCCCTCATGTGTAACAACTTATGTGCCTTGTTGTCAGCTTTCCTAGCTTGTAACTTTAATACATGTAACTTTAATTCATCTATTACTTGTCTTCTAATTAATTTAGTCTTATAGAGTGGATTCATTCTTATTTTATTCATAAACTTTTTTGTCACAATTGTATTGAGGATTTTGTTATGATAACTCCATGAACAAATATGCTCTTCAAATAATCTTATCTGTCATGAATGAGTTCTCAAGCTTTGAAATATACAAATGAAATGGGCAATTAGTTTCCTTGCAAATAACTTTGCATCTACTTTTATCATTTCTTAAGAATTTTATGTGATTTTCCTAGCAATTGACCAATCAACATAGTTTCTTTGACTTCATCCTTACTACTAAGTAGCATTTCTACATTAAGGTCTTTTTTTTTTGGAACTCTATCATATAAGGGTTTAAGAACTAGTCACTTAATATTGTCATCTTGGTCACTTTTATGACGACTAATTTCGTCATTGTAACTCATACATCACTATCATAATTTTTTTTTCTAATATTTTATTAGAAATTTGAATACAATTTCCAATCTTCTTGTTAAATTCGTTAAGTTGTTATACCTATGAAGTCAATAAAATGATCAAAATTGCATTCAAATAACTCACCATCTTCTTGAAAGTCATAATCAATGTCGATAAACCTTTCACAGTCATCCAAAATATTATATTTGAAGTCATCATCATCATCATCATAAGAGCTATTCCTCTCATCTACCTCTACATGTTTATCCTTGCCCTTTATATTTTTTTTTAATTCAACACCAACTTAATTAGAGTCTAAAGTGATATTCACAGTAATGAACAACCCAAGATAAAATGATTTTTCCAAGAAGTTATGAACAACCAAAGATAAAATGATTTTTACAAAAAAAAAAAACATATACATAATTATATAAAATCATTGAGTTTATTTTAAATGATTAACCATAGTTTTGTACGTCATAAAAGTGAGAAATAGTCATTGCTTTAGAAAATTTCCTCTTACACCCATTTTGTTATGCCTATGCAAGCTTCGCAGTTTTGAGGTGATGAAATAATCAACAATAAAATCAAATTAAAAATCCAACACATCTTCTTTTCTTCTCTCTCTCTCTCTCTCTCTCTCTCTCTCTCTCTTTGTGTCTCTCTCTTTTTTAAAAAAAGAAAAAATAGAAAATATGTAAAATACAACACAAATTGAGAAAATGAGAGAATAATAACTTGAACTCGGTTGTTGCTTACAAATGATGGAGGCTGGTGAAGGCTCCCTCGGGTTGGCTTCACACGGCCAAAAAATAAATAAATAATAGTTATGACACTCAATCAAACGTCCTAAATTGATCTTAATTACATGATATTTTGTGGATATCATAGTCGCTTGGTTATTTATGAACAATTTATCTTATTAATTTATTTTATTGAGATGTTCATTTTAATAAAACACTCGCAAAATTTAGAGGTTATTTAATCCTTTTAAATAATTTTTCAGAATTTTTTTTTTCTTATTTAAGTGTCTGGTTTAGACATGCTCGGGTCATCCTTGTCGTATTATGCATGACTGAAATATTCAATTTTACTATAAGTTTATTAAAAATATAATTCAAATGATTTGAAAGTCAACTTTATTATGATTATTATTGTTGCTTATCCTTTCATATACCAAAAAAAAAACAAAATAATAATAATAACAATAAAAGGCTGATAAAGACACTAAATTTCCTGCTTTTGTGGGTTTGTGGGTTTCAAGTCGTTCTCAATAACAGGCTAAGGTTGTTAACGGTCTTGTCTTGAAAGCAGCCGATGAATTTAATCCGCATAGCGAACCGAAGCCCATTACTGGGCCATGGGCTGGCGATAGCAATCGCTTCCCACCAATGCAATGTAGCTGTAAGGCCCACTCCGTCAAAAGAGGATTTAGGTGCCGTATCTGTAAAGGTGAGACGTCAATTTTTGAAATCATATTTTAATATTTAAAATGTTTCATTTTAGTCATAATATTTTATAAAAAAAATTTTTTTATGGTTTTAAATCGATATTTAGCTCGGTTGACTTTAAATCTCGGATACAAAATTGAATATTAATATATATATAATTGGCTTGATCATTTACATAACAATTCGATTAATTTGGATTAAGAAAATTACAAATTAAATTTAATATTATGAATAAATATACATATGCTTTCTTCTAGTATTAAAGGACTACAAATGAATGTACATTTGTTTTCTTTAAAGTTCTGTTGAGAGCAGCCTGAAACATTTATAATCTTGCTTGGCAGATGGCATGGCTAAAATGATAGTTTGTTAAGAAAAATGAAATGAAAACAAATCAAGAATAAATACATCAAATGTCACAATCATAAAACACATATATAAGCTTATATGCTTTAGGGTCTGTTTGGGACAGCTTATTTGGTGCGGTGGCATTTTGAAAGTGCACCCGACTTTTTTGGGTAAACTACGTTTTGACAGCTTATCCGTTTTCAAAATGATGAAAATAACGTTTTCAGACCGCACATGTCTAGATGCGGTAGCATTATTCTGGCTACGGTCTGACTTTTTCAAAAAAAATAAAAATTTATACTCTCTCTCTCGCTTCCTTTTCTACTTATATGCTTCTGGCTGTGTTATGGTGCCTATACATTGAAGAGCGTTTAGAGGTGATAGGTAGCAAGTTTGAATTTATTAAGTAGATGATGGTAGGTATCATTCTGCAGATATTAGGTAAACTATGGTATGTGATAAATTTAATTATGAGAGAGAGGTAGAAAGTAATAGGTAGGAAAATTTATGTGTTAAGAAACTTATAATCATATTTTAACATCCTTATAGAGAAGAAGAAGTTGCACACGTGCGTTACATTTATGTCAATCATTTTAAAGGAATGATAAATTCTTATTTTAATATATCCTAGACAACTTATATTACAATTTAGTGACTATAAAGTATAATATTTCAAATACATATTAGTGTTGATCTGTATTATTCCTTGATAGTTTGTCTTTGAGTTAAAACTAATGTTGTCAATGTCATGCAGTAATACTAAATGGTGTCTTTTTTGCTGAATTACCTCCAAATTTGCTCTGTTATCTAGTATTATATGTTACTGTTTTGTACTGCCTGACATGTGATACCATTGATTGGTATTTGATGATTAGAAATAATGTTAGATAATAATCAACAAAAGAAACAATTAAAATTTGAATTTCTTTAGGAATGAGTCCCTATTGTTTTAGGAAATGTCAGGGGCTTTATTAACAATTCAAAGATTAGTTCTTGAGCTCAGCTCACAAAAAACCATCTTTTCAATTGACTCATCTTCAATATAATAATCCTCTTCAATTTGGTTTAGCAATGTCATTTTTAATTTTAGATACCCACGATTTCAAGTTGGCGCATTCATGAAAACTTAGTTATATAAATACATCATTTTTATAAGAGAATATATATATATATATATATATATATATATATATATATATATATATATATCAGAAAATCATTTTACATATTGCATCCTGCAAAAGAAGACAAAATTAATTTCATATTTGAAAAAAAAAGCATTAAATTTTCAAGGAAGATTACTTTTTTTTCATTTTTAACCATTTTTTTTTCTTGAGCATTTAACTTCTAAACTTTGCCATCTTTTTCTCTAGAAAACAAGCAACGTAACTTCATAATTTTCCTTTATTTTTACATCTTAATTAATTAGCATTTTCATTCACATGGCACAACATCACATCGAAATTTATAAAGTAAAAAAAGAAAATATATCACATTGAAACTTTACCACCAAGTGGTTGATATACATATATAAAATGTACAAGGTTGAAATGGCTTATTTAGGTACCATCAACTCTCATGTGTGAATGAGACTTAATTAACATTAACTTGGGCAGACATAAATAAGCGTAATCAATCAAATGCATGCATGCATGATCATCCCTTAAATGTAATTTAAGGAAGCAGTCAGCCAACTTCAGCTCCACATTATACACATATTATAAATATAGGAAAAATATTTGCTTAAATTGTTAATTAAATAGAACTAAAACAGGTCATCACACTCCCAATGTATAAGAAATAGAGCATGGGACAGTCTTCCATGCAAAATTTTCTGTACATTTTTCAGTGTTCTTAGCGAGTAGTTTTCTCGCTATATAAATATGATTTTAAGCGATTATTTTTCCCTTAAACACGCATGCATGATGATTAATTAGTTAAGTATTTATCATTAACCCAAAGTTAATAATTAAATACTCCCATTAACGGAGAAGAAATCGAAGAATGGAGGAGCTTTGCTTTGTTCCTGCTGATCAGCTTCATCCTTCTCTTCTTCTATACTCGAATGACACTTCGTGCCATTGGAGTCAGAATTCACTTGCAGAAAATCATAAAACTCGATTGAGTTCTTCTTTCCACCTGAAACAATATGGATAATATGCATGTGTTAATGCATGGTGCACTATCAAAATCAAATTTTTATTTTTATTTTTTTGTTTATAGTATCAGATTGTAGTGTTTGATATTTAGGTAGGTAACGATAATGTATATATATCAAGTTGTACTTTGTGTTTGATTGATTATTTATTTATTATCTAAAAAATAAATTTGATTATATATATTTTTTTATTAGATATGATCATCAAAATAAAGCAAAAAATAAAAAATTTAATGAATTTATAATTTATTAATATGAATAATTGAAGACACAAGCCAATAACATAATATGTATCATAAACTGAACCGAACAAGAACTTGAATTTCTACAAGATATTACCTAAGCTGAAATCAGCACTGAATCCATGAATCCAAGATTGCAACTCATCCGAATTGGACTTGAAATCCTCAAGCAAAAAACAGTTTTTTTGCTTCTTGTAATAGTTTTCTACAAAGGAGAAGAACCCTTGAGAATCTTGCAGACTCCCTCGCTTTCCTTGAGCATTACAAGAGCTCTCGTCGGCCATGATCAGGGAAGAAGAAGAAGAAAAGCAGGGTCTTTTGCCATGAAATCTCGACCTCTCTCTTACTTTCCTAGCCATGATGACATGCCAGTGATTCTTCACAGCGTTATCTGTGCGCCCGGGAAATAGACGAGCTATCACCGACCATCTATTTCCATGAATTCTATGAGAAGCTAAGAGTCTCTGTTCCTCTTCTTCTGTAAAAGGACTCCTGTTTATTCTTGGGTCCAACTGATTGAACCATCTCAACCTACAACTCTTTCCTGTATATATGGTCATAAATATACAAATATTAATAATTTCATACAATATAACTTGCTTTAAGATGATAAATAGCTATCAAAATTTGATTTTGTTAGATTTGCACCTGATCTTCCTGGGAGCTTCTCAGCGATTGCGTTCCAGTTATGAGGGCCATATTTTGAGACCAAGTCTTTGAGTTTCTCATCCTCTGCTGGCCTCCAGTGCCCTCTCGAACACATCTGATACTCTTAAAAAACCAGCAAAGAGATGAAAGGATAAAAAAAAAAGAAACTTTTTTGCAAGCTTCTTTCTTCAGAAGAGAAACGAAGAAACTAAGATGTAAGAAAAGGTTGGATTTTGTTCATGGTGATGAAATTTAAACAGAGAGATCGATAGAGATATATTGCTATGATCCGGTGGTTATATTTATGGAATGGAGACAACCCTAAGGGAGGAGCGAGATGCTTTAACAAATGGAATAAATAAGAGGAAAGTACAGTTCTCTGATGAGATAGAGAGAGATTAGAGAGAGGGGGAGGGTGATGCTACGTGTGGGCTAACCAATGAAGAGAGAGAAATGAGAGAGAGAGTGGGGTTGCTTGGTGGAGAGAATTTGTTCTTCTTTCAACATCTTTCCATTGTTTCTAACCTACAACGTCTACTTAGAACCTAACAGTCTCGGTCCGTTCGATCTTCGGCTTAGCAGACGTATACGTATACGAAGTTGCCATGCATGCAGAAGCATTTAGATTGGCGCAAACCATTCGATGGACGGCTCAGATGCACACTTTGGCTGTTCGGATCTTACTGCAGGGTAAAAAATATCTTTATTTAATAGTTAATGTATAAGAGATCATGAAAACATGAAAAAAAATTAAATTTTGTAAGGTAATTTCAGTTATAGTTGGTTCTCCCAGACCTAACTGAAACCAACAGTTGCCCTAGAAAATGGCATAACTGCACGTGTAAGCTTTGCTACCAATTGAGGTCTTAGGTCAAATGTAAGGTACGTTGTTGTTGTTGCTGTAGTTTGTTGTACTTGTGAGGAGGATTAGTGTTGTTTTAGGTTAACAAAACTGACTCAAGAAAATCATTAAAGAAAATAATCAGGATGGGGTGTGCATGTAATCTTAATTAGAATATTTAATATTTTAATAATATGTTTTTTTTTGTTTAAGAGGGGCGTATGAACATGCACCATGTTGATTAATGAGAATTAAGTCTATATATTATAATTTATAATATATATTTATGGTTTCTTTCACGAAAGCATTTGTGCAAATATTAAAGCATATATAGTCTTTAGTGTTTTTTTTTTCTTTTTTTTAATACAAGTGTATATATCTCAAACATGTTATTTAAACTTAGGTTGCATTAAATTAATTTTAAAACTCACTTAGGAAGCAGCATAATCCTTTAATTTCGTATCCATAAGATTTTAAACATGAGATTATTATTTTCAAAATTAAGGAATTGCTCGTTTGAGCCAAGGCCGATTGGTTATTGTTGAGAAATTAGGGCGAAGAAAAACATGAATCGATACAAATTTTAGAAGAACACACAGAGATTTAACGAGGTTCATCAAACATGCCAACGTCCTCGGGGAGCAGAGCGACGGCTTTTTTTTCAATTCAGAAAAGGAGTACAGAATGTTCTAGGGTTACAAAACAAGACATATATAATCCTAGAGTACAATATGTAATCACAAAATTACTCATGTACTGTACTGCGGGACATTGCCCCCGCACCCCCAATTCACGTAACGAAACTCTCCCGATTTGACAGATTCTTCCGCTCCACTTGCTCGCTCTATTCCGCTCCAACATCTGCCCCTCATAATATATGAGTCATACCTAACAGTTATCGATTGTCTTTAGCACTATTATTACTATTTATCTTTTGAGGGCAACATAGAATACTTTGACATGAATCATCAATAATAATAATAATTACTATTATTATTATTATTGTTGTTGTAGGATATACACATAAGGATACATACATTGAAAAGGCTTATAATTGGAAAAAAAAATGTAAATTAAAATCAATGAGAAGATGAATGTTCAGAACATGAATGTATACATAAAATATAAATAACATTAATGAAGAATAATAGGTGCAGAATCAACATCATTTTTAGGATGAAAATATGAAAAATTATTTATTTATTTATTTATTTTTTTTTGCAAATATATCGCTGGAAAAATATTATTAATGAGAGAAAACAAAATTACTAAAATTTTAATTTATATAAAAAAAAATAAATCTGAAATTTCTGGGTAGGAATAATTCCTCACGTGGGACCTAACCAGGTTCCACACTTAATGAAAAATAACAAATAATCATAAGTCATGAAAAGAGTCATGGTAGTCTGCATACATACATACATACATACATATATATATATATATATATATATATATATATATATATATGTATATATGAATAATTAATGTAAACAATTGAAGCCAGAAATTAGTTGAAAAACTAATTCTACTTGAGATGCATAATTGGATATAAAGTTGATATTATATTAATTAAAATTAAACAGGGATTATACAAAGTAATTAGATATATAGTAATGTAATATGTTGCGTCATACAAACTAATTAATAGTAAGCCTTATTAAATCTATTGTTGTAAGCAAGTGCCCAAGCTCTTAATTTTTCTTCCCTGAATCTTTAATATTGTAGATGTGCTGACTGGAACTAATCTAATTTTTTAAATTAAAAAAGGAAGGAAGACCTGGGCAATCTTCAATCTTATAAGAAAAGCATAAATAACACTTGGATGTTTTTTTATACGAATGCTAAGTTAAATTTGGTAGGCATCAGACAGAAGTCTAGTTTAAGTAGTTGGCCTAATTAATCTTCTCCAAGTTATTATAGATAATTGAGATTAGAGGAGGTATATGAGATACTTAGGATCACCATACAGTTGCTTTACAGCAGTTGGAAGAGATGCAGAGCTCTGTTTCTATATCTTAATGCCTTCCTTCATTTAGCTAACAACTTTATAATTAGTAGATATATTTATGTGTCGGGCAATTAAGCCATGGCACCTGAAAGCAAGGTAGAACTTTTTAAGTTAAAAAATTAGGGAAAATACTAATTATTGTTTAAAGGTTTTTGGCTGTATGTTGATGTTGGTTCACCTTTCAATAACATGGAAAGCTATAAAAATAGTCAACGTTCATGAGGAAGAAGAATGTTAAGAGTGTTTGGCAAGTGGCCTTCCACTTGATTAAATTAATCTTCTTTTGTTAGGGAAATTTTATTAGCAGTAGGTGTAGTTATTGCTTTTATATCATCACAAGTATACATCGCTTGATTCATTTCCACCTGAGGATATGACCCAACTCATTTAGTATGTCATTCGTGTTGTGCCTTCAGTTTGTGTTTTGTTGGGAGATGTAAATCGTGGAAACTGATTCAAGTGATCCGAAATAAAATTTTGAGCAGAAGATGCACACGAAATAAGAAAAAATAGAAAACGTCCGATTTAATATGGAAAATCACAGAGCCACACCGTACTAAGAAATCTATTAGGAAGAAATTGAGAGGAATCAAAAAAATTACACCAAACTTAAGCCTCACTATACTTTGGAACCGTTAAAGTTTAACCATTTTTCATATATAACAGTTATGTCTTTGAATCTACAACATTATAAAATCCCATATAAAAATCCAAGATCTCTTTATGGAAATGAAAAGAAGATGAAAAGTAAAAGTCATAATATTTGGATCTCATTAAACTCATCAAAGAAATCTAATTGGAATGGTGTCTGAATCCATCGAATAACAAAAATGGGTTATAGGTCTTGCACGTCTAAAGCGGTGTTCTCGAAAAAAAGAGAGAAATTGATTTTCACTCAATATAGGATATGGGTAAAAAATGAGAAACAATCTCTTGACTATGGACCATGACCTTATTTATACTTGAGTGAATATATTTAGTTTTAACCCATCATTAAAATATAATTTATATATGGTATATACACAATATTAATTCCATATAGATATTCACATGTCACATAAGCCAAATAATTATTCTTTATTTGATCATAATTTTAGGCTTGAAAGAATTAAGATAGCACATAATGTAGAGAGAGATATTTATACTTGTGAGTGCGTCCTTTGGATCCACTCACTAAAAGCTTTGTATCTTTCTTTTATCAATATATGTATATATGTATGTATATATATATATGTATATATGCTCCCAAATATAAAATTTCCTTACAATCTTTGACTTAGGTCACATATTTTACATGATCATTATACATTATCTAATAGTTTAAAAGTTCAACACTTGTTATCTCTTCCAATTAGTATTTAGACAAGTTGGTCCATCAATAGTATTAATATAGGACAAAAAAGATCTTTGTTATTATATATTTTTTTATAATAAGGCTCATCAATGATCATAATATTAATATAAATAATAACATATATCAAGCATGCAACATGAAAATCTCAGGTAATGTGATCTTAAACCATACTATTTCCTACAAATTATAAAATAATTCAAAAAAAATTATTAAGAAAGTTTAAAATATATATTTATGGTAAATTACAATTGAAACTATTTAATCTTATTTCAGAGTTTTCAATAGAAAAAATATCATTACAACATTTGTTCATATTGAAGATACAAAGCTTTGTTGCATGCTTGATATTTGTATCTTTTCGAATTGGTATTTTATCAAAACTATTTAATCTTATATTATGTTATAAATTATGCTTCCATTATAGGGAAAAATGTGACTGATTGCTTGACACACTTTCAAGACATAATTTCTTAAATTAACATAAAAAATATAGCCAAAAGTGGATCTTCAACTAGTGAGGCAACCAACAAAATCAAATTCGGAATACCCTATCATTTATAAATGATCTAATATTTGATATGTGAGTAGAAAATTTTTTGTTATTTTTAAATATCAGTAAGCTGCTTTTGATTTCCAATGATCCATTTCTGGGTTACTTAAATATTTGTCAGATGTTCCAAAAATGTCCACAATGCCTAGACATGTGCAAACTTAAACTTCCATAAGACTTCCTATTGTATATGTATAAGAGATTTTTTTTATACTTTTTTTGGAATATTATACTTTGGGCATTGAAGAATATTAATTTTATCACCCTTAGCAATGGCTATATTTCATGGTGCACAATCCTTCATGTCCCGATTATGACAAACCAAGCTTACCCAAAAGAATGATCTCGATGAATTGATATGCCTGACACAAAAGAAGCAATCCCAAAATCTTTCAATTCAAACTTTTTTGAAATAAATATCATAATTTCACGCAAAATGCATATATCAGTAGTTGGAAATTGAACATATAACAAAAGTATAATAAATTTGTTCTGATTGGCCTTATAATAAATGCATTGATTAATAATATTTTATTTAAAATCAAAGGAAGTAATCACTTGATCAAAGTTGTTAAGCCATTAATGGGATGCATGCTTCAACATATAAAAGAATTTCCTTAATATGTGAATTAGATGTATAGAATTAGTTGCTTGAAAATCTTCTAATTGCACCATTTATGTCATTTCTTCAATATCATCATTAAGAAATAATGCCTTTACATCCATTTGTTGTAGCCCTTAATCAAAAAGAGCTATTAGTGTCATAATGATTCTAAAAGATGCTTTCAAGAAACTTGAAAGAAAGTGTTTTCATAATCAATGCCTTCCATTTAAGTTAAATATTTAGCTACAAGAAGTGTCTTCTATCTTTTGGCATTGCCTTTTGAATCCCATTTAGTTTTAAGATCAATTTATAACCAATTGGTTTTGCAAAATTAAGAAATTCAACATATTCCAAAATGTCATTATCTCTTATTGATTTCATCTTATTATATATGACTTATATCCACTTATGGGAGTTAGCACTTTGTTCAACTTGACTAAAAGAGATTGGATCACTTTCCAATCAAATATCAAACTCCATTAAAACTCATAAAATAAAGGTCTCAAGAAAACTACAATATGGGCATTGTTCTGATGTGTGAGCGATGATGTGAATTCGACTGTGCCATTGTGCACAGTCACGTGGTCGAATCCACGCCCTCGTCCGCACATACGAGTGTTTAGACATAATATTTTCTCCTTCGTAACAGATTTAAATTGCAAATAAAAAAAAGGGCGGCTTGCGGTGATTTTGGATTTGTTAGGGTTGGATAAAATTGTGGTGACAATAACCAGCTCAATTTAAATAAATTAACAATTATTATTTAATAACTGCGAAAAATCATATAAATCTCAGGCTTGTCAAAGAAACACTGGCTGGTTGCTTTTAGAATAAAACTGAAATAGCTTGAAGGAATATAGAGCCGGGAATTCTTTGGAAATATAGGATAGGGATTCCTGAATGTTCAAGGAAGCCGCCATTTTTATTGCTTGAAGCTTATAAAGACAGTTAGAATACTACATGGTACCCTTCTGAAGCAAACAGATTACTCCGTTCGATTGGAAAATATACCTACCGTACCAAACAAACAATGCACATTCTACCTCATATATATATATATAATATACATCACTTCTATAACAATAATCATGCATGACTAAAATATGATATTACTTTCTTTTTAGAATTTGATGTTTGAGAAAATATAAAATAATTGATATAATACTT
>NEWO01000130.1:413742-442652 GCA_003013225.1 Phalaenopsis aphrodite | reverse complement strand
AGATATCCATCTACAACATATATGCAGTTTTACTGATCAATATAACTACTACGAAAAATAAAAATTAGTCAATACTTATCAATATGTACAGTCAACATTATCTGGTCAACCAGATCTCAGGATCTCTTAAGGCTCATCAGTTGGTGGACATCTCTATCTAATCTTTTCCGCCACTCAATCTATGAAAGCCCTATCACGTATATATCAATTTATCATTTTGTCTCTAGGTGTCAATTCCCACTCAATCTACGAAAACCTGATGCATTCCTCTGTGTCAACCAACCAACTTGAATTCTATTAATATAATCATTATCTATATTTCACCGTCACTTTAAACAATAACTCGTTGCATTCCTTCAATTCAACTAGTCAACGTGAATTCTACAAATTATAACATCCCATCTATATCACCATAACTTTGAACAATAGACTCGATGCATTCCTCCACTTCAACCAATCAACGTAAATTCTACAAATAACATCCCCATCTATATGATCGTTGCTTTGAACAATAGAACCGGTAGAAGCATTAGTCTACTACTTCAACAAACAAACTTGAATTCTACTAATAACATTCTCCTCTATATCAACATACTTTGAACAATAAAACCATTACATTACTCCACTACTTCAAGCAACCGACCTGCAATCTACTAATAACATACACAGCTAGGTAGACTCTCATACACACTACTCAATGCAAAGAACACATTGCATGCAAACTGCTGAAATATAAACCTAGCTAACACCTAAAATTCAATGCATTGCATACATACCACTAAACTCTTTATGTATATACCACATAATCTATGCCTTAACTAACATAGCTATCGCTAAATTCTTATGTATTTACAAAACTTAACACCTAAACATTAATTTGTACATGCATACCATATTACCTAAGCCAAAAAGCCCATATTATTTTTCAAAAATCAAAATGAAAAACATTGGAGCAAATAGCATAATCTTCCTCAATATTTTCTATTGAAATGTGAAAGGATGCAAAATGCGAGAGTTTCGGTGGCATGTATAAGATGCCTAGCCAATAAGCTTTAATGCCTACTATATCGTGAAAAATCGAGTGCGGGGGAGAGGGAAAGGGTAATGGGAAAGGGAGAGTGAGGGTTTTGAGCAAAAGGAATGAAGATGAGAGCGCGAAAGAAGAAATGAAAATGAGGCGTACTGGATATGTATTTTGGGTATTTGCACCGGACTTTCCGTCATATTTGCGTCGAATTTGGTTTGTCTCTAACAAGTAATGTTTTACGTCGGTTTTTATAATGCAACTTCGACGCAATTTCCATCGCTACAACAAAAACACTTTTGCCGTTCTTAGAAGACTTTGTATATCCAATTGTCAAACGCAAAATCTGACCCAAATGCCGAAATATAGCTTTCGCAGCTTAACGTCTGTAAATAGCTGACGCAAAAATCAGCTTCACCTGTAGTGAATGATTATTCTTTATTATTTTTTTCATCATATATATGTGTGTGTGTGTACACACTTAAAAAATTCATTTACTTTCTTATGCAATCAATAAAAATTATCCATTTAAAACATTTTTCTGCACTCAATTAATAATTAAACAAATTCGAAAATCTTAAGAACATGTATTTAACATTTTTAATGATGTTAAAAACTATAATAATCTTAATCTTATACTAAAAGATGGATTTTGATTATCCTTCTAATACATCCATCTCTATTCGCTTTAATGGATTAATTCATGAAAGTATTATTTATTTATTAATCTAAAAAACTCGAGAAAATATAACACGTCTTACACGCATCCTCGGAGGACTAATCAGATTCGCAAAAAATGAAATGACCTGTGGCCTTCTTGAATCTAATTCGTCGTCCTCACATACATATAACATATATGATTTTTCTCCCAAATTCTAGAAAAAATATTCCGTGTGGACGTCTGCGAGTTACCTCTCCTGCCGCCGCCAGTGGTTAGTCGTCCGGATGTGTGGTGTCCGGACGGAATATTTTGGCGCATGACTATAAAAAAAATCATTATAATTAAAATTAGGTCAGAATTTCCTCACCAAAATCTTCATTTCTTGATACAGCTTAGACTGCTAAACTTTGTTAGCTTATATAGCATATAACAATTCCGTCATGCTTAGAAAATGAAAGAGAGGTTTCCTTTCACCTATTTGTCTATGATTCCTTGTCAATATTTGTTCACCAATACGCAAACACTGATGTCAGTTTTGCTCAATAATCATCCCCATCTCATTCGGTAGTCCATCAATATAGTTGCCAGGTTTAACGTTGATCACATAATTAATGGAGTTAATTATCTTAAACTTATTTATTTCACTCCACTAATTACGGAATCTGTTAGCCAAATCATGAGGGTTTATTTGCAAAAATGGAAGTCATATGCTTATCAAATTGTGAAGAAGCTAAACTCAAGTGTAAAAGTATAAGAAATTATGTATAGTTTATGTATATGAATTACTAAGTATAAGTAGTTTGAGATATATTTATATTTTTTTGGAATAATGTAATTAAATATTATATTAGTAGTAATGTTGTTAAAAGAGATTAGATTAAAAGCATAATTAATTCATATGTGCAAATTTAATTAAAAGGTGAGAGTATTGGAGTTGGGGCCTATGATAGCTGCATAGCCATGTTGTTGGCATTCTCTCATAGGGGGATTCAGTGTGATTATCTTTGTAGATATGCTCCTAATAATTTTATCCACCTAGCTCTTTTTCTATTGCTCATCAGTGGTTGTTGGCTTGTCTTGAGTTTTATCATATTTAAACCTTTTTTTTTTTTGGGTTGTGTGATGTGCTTGTTTAGAGAAAATACTACGTCTGAAGCCCAGACATAGAGTTACATCTGGACTCCAATTAAAAATTGACATGAGTAAAATATATCAAATAGAGAAGAACTCACGGTGCAATAAAAACTAACATAAATGGATGAAGATTTTGAAACGTGCAATAAGGATTTGAAAGTGCCTGACAGTTTGCAGTCCTGAACTGAATATCGGGGACGAGGATAAAGTAAGAACCCTAAATACTAAAAATGCAATATGGAAGACCTAAAAGTGGCTGAGAAAATAATGAAATGCTTAGCATATTTTTACACTATAATAAATATTGGTTAGGCTTCTCCAATCTCCACTTATGCAATAAAGTATTATTTTATTTGTGTTGACTCGTGTCAATTTTCAGTAAAAGTCTAGGCGTAACTCTACCTTCGAACTCCGAACTTGCAAGAACAAGGCCGGGTGGATTTAGGGCTGTCAAAACAGCTCGTTGTTCGCGAACAGCTCATGTTCGGCTCGATAAGAAGCTCGTGTTCGACTCGTTAATTTCGTTCGATAAGTTAATGAGCCGAACACGAACTAAGATGTGTTCGTTCGTGTTCGGCTCGTTTTGGCTCGAAATACTACTCATCAAGTATATATATATGTATGTGTATATATATATATATATATATATATTAAGTAGTATTTAAAAAATATCTGATTGGCTACAAGACTACAAAGATTTTTAATCAATTAAAATATTGATTGATAAAATAGAATAAAAATTATTAAATTAGATTCAAATGATGTTTTAATATAGATAATAATTTTTAAATCTTGCTCAGACCCTTATTGTCTTATGGCTACAAAATTAGGGTTGTTAAATTAACTCTTTATTCGTGAACAGCTCGTGTTCGGCTCGTTAAGCAAACGAGCTGAACACGAACACACTTTTTGAGCTTGAAATATAAACGACACCCCTAGGCGGATTGGTAATCTTTTATTTATTGGCTAGGGTTTTATTCCCCTAATTTTTTTAAATATTCAACCATATTCTTATTAAAATACCATTAAAACCTTTTATCAAATAAGCAATAATGACATCTCTTAAACATCAAACAATAATTAAAAAAAAAGTACTTTTAATTACCAATTACATATTTTCCTCTAACCAATTATGATTTAACCACACATAACAAATATTTTTGACTACAACTTAACTTAAATCAAGTCATAATCTACTCCATCATTCAAGGAATGGAGACTATCATTCTCTATGTAAACCAACAAAATCAATCAAAGAGAAAGAAATATTTTATCCAATACCAATCAAACTGAAAGGAACATTTAATTTTTTTAATAAAATAAAACATTTCTAACTAAAATCACATGAACCTTTAAATAAATAAATAAATCCTTGGAGATTACTTAAAGCGAGAAGCACAAGAGAACATAATTATCTTTGTTGCATTAGTGCTTGATGACTCGGAAATCTTTGAAGTGATGGTCATGAGGGAAAATTAAACCGTAGAGAGGAACTATGCTTGCAACTGAAGTATAGCATTGATGGTTGGAGAGAATCCTGAAGCTGAAGCGTCAAAAGAGATATAATTATGATGATGTTAGAAAGGAATTATGAGTTAGTGCGATCAGACATCATTATGATTCAGTTCCATGTAGGGATGGATGAGCCTGATCTCATCCTTGATAAGGAGGAATTTGAATTTTGTCTGAAAGGTTTTGCTCGGTGTTGACATTGAGTTTTGTTCTTAGGAGAGTGATTAGGTGTAATCTATGATTAGTGAAGTTATATGGTTACAGATTTGCGGCATAATCTTGTATTATTTGAATATATGACTAAATATTATTATCATTATTATTAATTTTGAGTTCTGACTAACAGGATTATGTTAATTAAGGTTTTTATTATTTGCTATTCAATTTTCTTAAATGTGTGCCAAAGATTAAAGACGGTCGATCAAGAAATTTGCAAGAACTGGCACTCAACTCACGCCTATCGTGAAAATCTACATCTCTTAACTCGGAACGGATCAAGCTCTGGCAGTAGTTCCCTACCCGTGAGTAACAAGATCTGTGATGGGTAACAAATGAATCCCCGAACAATAAGTCTCGGTGATTACCTTCGCATAGGCTACGGAAAAATCCTTTTAATACTCTTGGCAAAAGATGTGGCCCATCCAAGGCTACAATTTGCCAAGCAAACGAGATATAAGAAGTGAAAGAACTGAGTCGGTCGGTAACTTGGTAAAACCGACCAAAGGCATTCTTAGAGGAGCAGACTCATCAATCATCACAAATTGAGCTAATATCACGATAAAAAGAAAATATTGGGTAGAGGTAAACTACAAAAAATAAAGGTGAAACTCGATCTACAACTTCACTTTATTTCATGCTTATAAAGTTACAAAGAATTTCCTACATGTTTCTATACAAATGTTCAAAAAGAAAAAAAAAATACTCTGTTATAGATAAAACCAAAGTCAATCAAGCTCAGCCAACAAGTAATGTCAACTGAACAAAGCTGACCGAACTAGCAATCATGTCGTCTTGAAGGCCCTGGGAGAGTACTTAACAACAATCAAAATGGAGTGCAAAATGCGTGAAAATCGAGAAAGTTTGATTATTAAATCACTAAATATGATAAAAAATTTGTGCATTAAAATTTTCTTATTCATATAGCTGCTTCATTTTTAAGGCATAAGAGAATTGAAGAACTACATATGTACATAAAAAATATGATCACACTAATTCTGAAGAGATTTGACAATCTAGAAGAAACTAGAATGATAAAGAGAGATCCACCAATAGAAGGCTCTGTGGCTCACAAAATGATCAGATACATTCAGGCGAACCAAGACCTACAAAACTGATTGGATGCATCGAACTTATAAAACGACAAGAATATATCGTAACACCCTTATTAAAATGAAGTAAAAAATGCAATATCACAAAATCATACTCAATCCTTTATAGGTATAGAGATCATTTCAAGTGTTAAAAAAAAAAAGATAAAATAAAAAAGGTCTGCAAGTGACCGGGAACCGTCAGCATCAAGAGGATAAGTCACTGGAATTCCCCTCTCTCTCTCTCCCTATCTCTCTCTCTCTCTCTGAAGTCTTATGCTCTACATCTTGGGTGTGATTCACGGTCATCTCAGGATTCAACACACACACACACACACACACACACACACACATATATATATATATATATATATACATAAAAATGCATAGTTTATCTATACCATAAAGGCTATTAAATTATTAGGCATAGAATGTATTGGTCCAGTTTCAGTGCAAACTTCACAATCAGATCTACGCATGACAACAAACCAGCAAACGGTTGATTACAATTGAAACGATTAGGTATACTTTAAAGTAGCACGTTGTTATTATGGACTACATTTAAAAATTATATATATATGGGTGGACCTAGGTAGAGTTTAGAAGGGCCTCAAATTCAAATATAATTATATATGATTGTAACTTGATCTTTTGCCCATCCTGAAATATAGGTTTCGCCCTTGTTGAAATATCACTTCACCATTCGTTGTCTTAGCCTCTCCCATGTTGAGTCTAGTGGGACAATTTGTTCATCTCACAAAAGAGGTTGGTTCTGCGTCTTTAGATATATTTGATTATTTTAATTATATTCAAATATAATAAAGTTCAAATGCTGCCGGCCCGGCCATTTAAGTTATATTATGGGGGTATTTATGGCTTAATAATTGAGTGTTTTGACTTCAATTATAAAATTTTACATTTAAGGTCGAATAAATTTAGTTGTGTTTGTGAGTTTTCTTCTTAAAAAACTGTAGGTTGACTTGGGCGTATAAACGAATCAGTTGAGCTCCTTCTATCTCTTGCTCAAGCTTGATTAATTAATCAAGTTCGAGCTCGTGCTCGAGCTTTATTCTATGAGTTTGAGCTGGCTCACGAACTGGTTTGTTTATTATGAAAGTGAGAAAATAATATTAATTCAATGTAATGTTATAATAAACTGATAAATAGACTGAGTATTGAGAAAATATCTAAAAATAAATCACTTGATATAAGATATAAATTATTATCTTTGAAATATTTTTAATAATTCAAAGATAAAAACTTTAATTTTAATATATTTTATATTAATTCTATTTAAAAAGGGGCAACTCACGGGCTAACAAGCCGAGTCAGGACTAGCTTGAGTTGGGCTTCTTATCTTAATTATCAAAAGCTTAATTCAAGAGCAAATTTTTGAGTCATTGCCAAGCCAACTCAACAATTGACTTAGCTCAGTTACACCCCTAACACTTGGAAAAACTAATACCATTTTGTAAAAGAGCGAGTCATGTTTAATTTTTCTAAGGGTGTGTTTGTTTCGACTGTAGCTGTAGAAAAGTTGGTTGTAGAAGTGCTGTTGAAAATATGTTGTTTAGAAGCTGATGTTTCAGAAGCAATTGGTTTATTTGAAAAGTACAGTTCTATAAACACTATTTTTTGACATAATAATTGTAATGCCCTCAGTATACAAATACAGTTTGGTTTAAACTGTTTGAAAAACGCGGCGTTGAAAGTGTTGTCTGTGAGGTAAATCCAATTACAATTTATCAAGTTATTTTCACTCACAATAGCATAAGATAAATTCAGATGAACATTAACCAAATCATAAGAAAACTCAAATAATATATAATATCGATCAAAAAGATAAGTTTGTCTACAAAACTAACACCTATCAGTTTATAGTTTGACCTTCCAAAGTACATTAACATTATCAAAACAAATACAATGCCAACAACAACAAAAGCAAAACTACAATCATAAAATCAAACAAAAGTAAGGTTTTCACAAGAAACTTAAACTTTTTCACATTATTTATCGTTGTATTACCAATTGCATATATTTTTTAGTCAAGTGGCTCATCTATTGCTATCTTGGTTCATCAACCCACTAGAAGAACTTGCAATATCTGTTTGTTAAAGTTTTTGGATATCTGTAGAATTTTTGGCCTGCATTGTCACCTCTCTGAGTAGTGTAAAGAACACATTATAGATTTCAATCATAGAAAACATTTTGATATTTAATTCCCCTAGAGGTTGTCGAGTTGATTGAGCTTATGTGTGATGATTTAGTTATGTACATAGAAGCAACAAGAGGAATTCACATACTTAGTTAGGCTTTTGTGGCGCTAGGAATCGACGCTAAACAAAACATCATAGCAACAACAAACATATATGCCACCTTCACTAAACACAAAAAAATAGTGCAATAAATAAATTTTCAAACAAACAGTTATAAATTAAACAGAGGCGCCCACGAAATGTTCTTCGGACAATGATTTAACTACACCAATTGTCCTTTTAAAACAATTATAATTAATGACCAAACTATGCTAGAGAGAAATCAAAATGATATAAACCAACTGTCATGATTTTCGTAGAAGTAGCGAAGATAATGAACCCTCACTCAGGTGCCATAGATATGAAAAACTCTTTCTTAAAAGAACCCTCAAGCAGTTTCATGGAGTGTAGATATAATGGAATATTTTGAAGACTTCTGAAATTTGCTCTAGAATCATCATTACATCAGGAACAGATGAAGAAGGTTTTATAGCGTTAGACTCAGAAGATAAATTAGTGAATGCCATGACCTACTCTGAAATTTGACTCCGTAGAAATGCAGGGCCAATCATTTTATTTCGATCACTTTTACTTTTAACGAGGGTAGTGTCCTAGCATGATCGGTTTCACTGTGTTCATTAAGCTCATGTGCTACTCTCTGGTGTAGTTCTTTTGGGATGGCATTAGGTTCTTGTGATTCTTGCGGTGTTTAAACATGAACTCCTGTTGCGACAACGCCGCTAAACATAAGATCAAGTTTGTCCTCATTCTATCATATATGCGCAAAGGCTTTAGGAATTCAGAAAAGATTTTCTAACATAAAACCATCCAACCAAGCAAAATCGTGTGTCAGGGGAGAATAGAGTTGGAGAACTAAGCAAAACCATAATCCCAAAGTTCTCGGATATGCTCGAATACCAAGCTTTCGACCGCCATTAATAACCAAAACAAATTTTTTGAATGTGTGCGAGGAATAGTAAATGAGAAATGAGCAGCTAACAGAAAATAATTTCATTAGATTCTAGATAACAATGATCACAAGAAAAACAAAAAAACTTGTATTATATGAAAATCTCCTCCTGATGTGCAATAAAAAGAATAAAAGGAGAATAGTATGAGAGTCGTAGCAATCTAAAATAAGCATCCAAGTTCTCGTCCATATCCCAAAAGACCATGAAATAAAATAAGTAAATAAATAAATAAATAAAATCTATGGTTCGACAAGGGCACGTTCGTGGGGGAAGGTGACGATGAGGTCATGCTGTTGAAATATAAACTTGATTTTAGTTGTTTAAATATAGTTCAATATTAGCTTAATTTCTAGAAACATGTCTCATCTAGAAGCTTATTCTAGAATGTGTGGTAGGTATGAAATTATTGTGTGGTAGATGTGGTAGATATGAAATTTTTGTGTGTAAGGTATGAAATTATTTGTAACCATTAGATTAAAATTGTAGTGACACAATCCTAGCCATTAATTTAGGAGGTGTCACTAGTATAAATAGGGGTAGAGTCTTTGAGTTTGTATCAAACCAAGTAAAGATGATAAATAGAAATGAAGCTTCTTCCATAAATTTTAAACCTTTGTCAAATCCTAAAAGCTTCTCCATTCCAACAAAGTGGTACCATAGCCTAAAGGTTCCTTTATAGAGCAATGAAAAACGATGTTATGGTTTCCTTCGAACTCTTGGTGCTTAAGGAAAGCATCTACAACAATTGGAGTATCAAAATAAAAACACTCTTTGGAGCGCATGACGTTTGGGAGGTTGTGGAGAAATGCTACGATGATCCAAGCAATGAGTCTGTTCTATCCACAACATAAAAGGATAGCTTAAGAGACTTGCGAAAGAGAGACAAGAAGGCTCTCTTCCTCATCTATCAAGCTTTAGATGAAGACGGTTTTGAGAAGATCTCAAGTGTTACTTCAGCCAAGCTATCATGGAAGAAGCTCGAGGTTTCGTATAAGGGAGAAGACAAGGTTAAGAAGTTACGAATTTAAACTTTAAGAAGCCAATTTGATGCTTTACATATGAAAGAAGACGAGTTGGTCTTTGATTACTTTTCTAGAGTCATTATTATTTCCAATCAACTAAAAAGAAGTGGTAAGAAGTTAGAAGATGTGGCTATCATGAAAAAGATTCTTCAATCGTTAGATTCAAAATTTGATAGTATCACAACCATTATCGAAGAGACCAAGGATTTACAAGCCATGAAGATAGAACAATTTCTAGGTTCATTGCAAGCCCATGAAGAAAAGAAGAGGATGAATGAAGAGATTGTCGAATAACTTCCCAAGAAGGATCTCCAACCAACTCAAAAAGTTGAAAGCTTCAATAATATTATAAGCTAACATGGAAGAGGTAGTGGACAAGGATGAGGTCATGAGAAAGGAAAAAGATCTACAAGAGGACGTGGTCGAGGGCGCTCAAACTCGAGGTATGATAAATCTCAAATTAAATGTTATAATTGTAACAAGTTAGGACATTATGCAAAAAAATGTAGAGCACCAAAGAATAAAGTTAATGAAAGAGTCAACTACATAGAAGAAAAGAGAGAAAAAAGATGGCATTCTGCTTCTAGCGTACAGGGACAATGGAAGAGGTGAAGATAATACATGATACCTGGACACCGGTGCAAGTAACCATATGTGTGGGAGACGAAGCATGTTAGTAGAGTTTGACAAATCAGTAAGCAACAATGTGTCTTTTGAAGATGAGTCCAAGATAGAGGTGAAAGACAAATGTAACATTCTTATCCGTCAGAAAAATGTGAAGCATCAATTTATTTCTAATGTTTATTTTGTGCCGAATATGCAGAACAACATCTTGAGTTTAGGGCAACTCTTGGAGCATGGATATGATATTCACTTGAAAGAAAATAATCTTTTCTTAAAATACAATATTAGTAACTTGATTGCTAAGGTGTCAATGCCTAAAAATAGAATGTTCTTGCTCAACATTCAAAATGATATAAAAATTTCTTAAGACCTATTATAAAGATGCTTGACACTAATATCTTCGATTTGGGCATCTCAACTTTGGAGGACTCAAATTGCTTTGAAAGAAAGAGATGGTAAGAGGATTATCTTGCATCAACCACCTTGATCAATTATGTGAAGGATGTTTACTCGGAAAGAACTTCAGGAAAAACTTTCCAAGGGAGCCAAGTTCAAGAGCCCAAAAGCCTCTTGAGCTCATACATACAAATGATTGTGGTCCAATAATATCAAGCTCACTCTGTAAAAGCAACTATTTGCTTCTCTTCATTGATGATTTTTCACCAAAAAACATGGGTGTATTTTTTAAAATAAAAATCGTAGATTTTTGGAATATTCAAGAAGTTTAAGACAGATGTAGAGAAAGAGAGTGGTCTCAAGATCAAAGCTATGTGATCTGATCGAGGATGAGAATTCACTTCAAAAGAATTTCACGAATTCTTGAAGCCAACGAACTTCAACTTCTAACTGTTCAAAGATCCCCCCAACAAATTGGTATAGTGAAAAGGAAGAATAGAACCATCCTTAACATGACAAGGAGCATGTTAAAAAACAAGAGACTGCCGAAGGAGTTTTGGCCAGAAGCAATTGCATGTGCTGCTTATTTGGTTAACTGATCACCAATAAGAAGTGTGTTGGGAAAAACATCACAAGAAGTATGGAGTAGAAGGAAGCCCAACATCTCTCATATATGAGTTTTTTTATGCATAACCTATGTACGCATATCTGATGAGAAAAGAAGTAACCTGGATGACAAGACCGAGAAGTTCATTTTCATTGGTTACGACACCAACTCGAAAGGCTACAAGCTATACAATCCAAAAACAGGGAAGATAATCATCAGCAGAGATGTCATATTCGATGAAGGAGGAGAATGAGATTGGGGACAACATGATGCGAACTACAACTTTTTTCCATACTTTCAAGAATAAGACGAAGAGCAGCCAAGGATCGAGTAAGCAAGAGAAGAGTCTACTGCTCAACAAACAACATTGACTACAAGTACTCAAAGTGACTCATCGTCGTCAACTTCAAGAGAAAATTTAAGTGAAAGAGTACCATACTTCAAAAGATTACAAAATATTTATGAGGCAAATATGCATCAAGATAATCTTACTCTTTTTTGTCTCTTTGTGGACTGTGAGCCCATGGATTTCCAAGAAGTCATACAAAGCAAGAAGTGAAAAGATGGAATGGATAAAGAAATAGAAGTGATCAAGATTTGTATAGATAACAAGTTTGCAATAATGCTAGCAAAGAATCAAGTTTTCCATAATATGAGCAAGCACATTGATAGGCGTTATTGCTACATCAGAGAATGTATCGAAAGAAAGGAGATACAAGTGCAGTACGTGAAGTCTCAAGATCAAGTTGTATATATTTTTACCAAGCTACTTAAGAGTGGAGACTTTATTAAAATGAGAAGTTTACTTGGAGTAACAAAATCAAGTTTAAGATGGGGTGTTGAAATATAAACTTGATTTTAGTTGTTTAAATAAAACCCAATAAAAGCTTAATTTCTTGAAACATGTCTCATCTTGAAGCTTATTCTAGAATGTGTGGTAGGTATGAAATTATTGTGTGGTAGGTGTGGTAGATGTGGTAAATATGAAATTAATTGTAACCATTAGATTAGAATTGTAGTGGCACAATTCTAGTCATTAATTTAAGAGGTGTCACTAGTATAAATAGGGATGAAGTTTTTGAGTTTGTATCAAGCCAAGTAAATTTGATAAATAGAAGTGAAGTTTCTTCCATAAATTTTTAGCATTTGCCAAATCTCAAAAGCTTCTTCATTCCGACATTCGTCTCATCGTCAAGGGCGAAAGGCAACAGAGAAAGAGAGGTTGGATGACTTGCATTATATTGCCCTTAAGCATGATCACAAGCAAATCAAAGAAAATCAGCCTTTCCTTCTCTTGTGCAATATCAAGAATAAAGGGAGAATAATATGAGAATTTTAGAAATTCGTAATAAGCATCCACGTTCTCTTTCATATCCCAAATGACCCTGAAAAAAAAAATACATGGTTCGGCAGGGGCACGATGTGGGGGAAAAGACGGTGAGTTCTTACCTCATCATCAAGGACGAAAGGAAACAAAGAAAGGGAAGAGTATTACCACAGATTCCACTCAGAGAGAGAAGGCGAAGGCATAGAAGATTAGGGCACAAGGAGGAGAAAGCAATGTGAGTGTTCTATGCGAAGGGTTAACTCGTGAATATTACATGCACAACTGCGGGACACAGTAATAATTCCACATACGGGATACTATAAAATGTGAAACGATGTTTGCGGCTGGATGTTCGAAAGTGAGCAAGCCAAAAGTTTGAACGGCCGAAACAAACAGGCCCTAAAACCCATCATTGGCCCAACTGGAAACCTCCATAACATTTTTATACATATCTGATATGTTTAATTTCTCATAAAATTTCAGCTTTATTTTTAAAACGATTAATTCTCACTAATTTTTATTCATAATGATCACTATCACCCTTATGAATGCCAACTTTCTTACCAATATTTTATCCTGCAAAAACAATTTTCATAGAGGAATATTCCATGCAACAAAATCAACGGCAAGAGCATCATTTTGTTCTAGCTTTTACTGATTTTCAAATTGTGAAAATTAATTTATTTTTGCCGAGATTCACCATAATTGGTCTATTTGCCGTGACGAAAAACTCAGGCTCTGACATTTTTGGTCCTAAAAGACGGCTTTAATTTCCTGTAAAGTAAGTGCTAATCGTCTAAAATAATTATCTTTATTGTCAGTTTGCAGACTTTTCAATTATTCTCAAATCAAAGTTCTTTATTGCAAAATCTCTTCTTCGTTTGTCTTCTTTGCCCAATTGTTTCAGCACAAAACAGTACTTCGTTGTTTTATATATATGTAATCGCCCCATCCTCAGATGTGCTTTAATGGACTTCTTGTTCCTATAAGTCACTTTTTTATTCATGGCTTTTCATAGCTATTTTAGATTCAAATTGAAAATAGATGGGATGGCACTCCTTGACTATGGAAGCCTCATGATGAAATGAGAACCACCCCTCTAGTTCACCCACAAGTTATTTTATGGTTTCTTTTTTTTTCTCTCATTAAGATTTTGTTTTTAATCTGATTTTAACTACACTTGTTGCTTACAAAAAAAAATAGCACAATGAATTACAAGCAGAATGTTGGTGGTCAATAATGTTATATGCATTCAACATTAATAATAATGCCTTATAAATGGATTAATGAATCATCTTGCATCAATAGCAATCATTAAAATGTCCAGATTATCATAGTGTTGTTATGTGATCTAAATCATAGTTTATAGGCTCTTCACAAGATAGTTGAAATCCTGACAATAGAGATTTCCGAGTGATTTAGATTATAATTGAGATATATACTTACGCTTGACTTTATATCAAGCATCCAGAGATTTTTCTTAAATCTAAATGACAGTGTCAAAGTTGAGCTGATCATGATACTTCACAATGACAACAAAACCTTCTCTTATTAATCACTTTATTATTGATGTTTATGTAAATAACATGATTAGTAAGTCTATAAATTTAAACCAATAAAAAATCTTTTCTCCTCTTATTTGATACTCTCTTTTTCTTTCTGAACTCTTGTAATCTAATGTATTATTATATAATTTTTATGAACTTCTCTAAATTTCTACATTAAGGTTTGTAGAGTCCATAAACATGCCCATATGTTCTTAGAATTTCTCAACATTTGCTTGATCTTTTTTAGATTTTAAGAAACAATACTTCTACTTAATATGTCATAATGGACTATATATATATATATATATATATATAAGAATATTACCTTTCAGATTTTAGCTGAAATTTAACAATACTAAAATTAAAAAGAAATTTAAAACTGCCGATAAAAAGAAAATCAACGGCCCTCAACATTTAAAATTTATTATAAGCCATTAGATAGAAAAATTATAGTGAAGGGTGTACTTATCTGAGTACATCTTGAATACCCTTAGATCCACACATACTATATCCTTACGTACTAAGCTCTCAAATAGATTTGAACATGCATGCATCAAAACTCCAATTACTCATCTTCATCAACCAATCAGCAAACCTCATTGGTCTTACGCGCGATGACAAAATTCCTGCACGTTTTAGCATTCGCAACCATCCTCTGCGCCTCCATCTCCGACTTCTTCACTAATATCAACCCATCCTTGCCTCCCTTCGCGCGGGCCCTCTCCGCCGCCCCCTTATCGCCGGCTGCAATCGCGAGGAATTTGGACGGCAGAGCGTCGAGCTCGTGCAGAACCTTCAGGACGTCGAGCACAAGTCGGTCGGCGAGCGTGCGGCTGAAATCCTCGCGGATGACGACGCGGAGAACCGTGACGTGCTGCGCGTCGGGGGGCATCGTGTAGGCCGGAACGATCCAGCCGAACCGGCGGAGGTATTCGGAGACCTCGAATTCGTTGTGCCGGCTCCGGTTTTTGAGGGAGAAGGCCACGAGCGGGACGCCCCGGTTCTTGGAGACGATGGTAAACCGGCCGGTCTTTTCAAGGCCGGATTTGAGGAATGCGGCGTTTTCCTGGCAGTTTTTCATTATGCTCCTGTAACCCTGCGTTATTAAGAGAAATCAACACTACTTTTTTAAACTGACGAATGAAAAGTTGTATTCCCATTTTTTTGTGAGGTATTTTGGAAGTGATATGAAGGATTTAGGGGTTATAAATATAAAAAGGATAAGTTTAGGTGTAAGATATGTAATTACGTAGGAATTTGGTGGCATGTATTTAAATGACCCAATTTTTGCTTTGATTGAACTTTCAAAGATTTAATTGGTTGGAATTTGGAATATACCTCGAAGCCCAGGCGAACTAACTGATAGTATTGTGCAATGATCTGGCTCGAACCTGTAACAATGTTGAGAATTACTTATAAGATTACAAAGGATTAGAAATAATCTGTATACATGGACCTATGGTGTAAGGGACCTATGGTGTAAGGCTGTTAACCGTCCGATTTCGAGTCAAGTTTGGGTCCCTTAGAAAAAAATTTAGATAAAAAATTTTGGCTCATAGCTCGGCTCATTTATTTCAATCCGAGCTAAAATTCAAATCAATTTTCGAGCTAAATTTGTTAAATTCACAGCTCTAACATCACTAAGGTTGCTAACGATCCGAATTTGAGTCGAGCTGTGGTCAACCCGAATAAAAATCGATTCAAAATTTTAGCTCGTAGCTTGACTCATTTTTTTAAGATCATATCTTGATCCAGGTTAAAATTTGTATTAATTTTCGAGCTAAACTCTTAGCCCAAATTTAGTGTTGCTCGGTTTGTTGGGGATCAAATTATACCTTTGGAGAAATTGAGAGTGAAGGTGGGCTGATCAGCGCCAAGATAGTTGATGTGAAAGATAAGTTCTTCTGGCAGGTCTTCCTTGCTCCTCCAAATAACCCAGCCGATGCCGGCATAGACAAGCCCGTACTTGTGCCCGCTCACGTTAATACTCTTGACAAGGGGAAGCCTAAAATCCCATTCCAGCTCCGGGTACAGGAACGGCGCTATGAATCCCCCACTAGCCGCGTCCACATGTATCGGTGTTTCCCATCTGCATTAAGTTTTAAATCAACATAATAAAATTATCAATCTATTACATATGTGATAATTTCATAATTAAGCTCATACCCTGTCTCCTTATTCTTCTTCATAAGCAGATCATTCAGCAGCTTTACATCTTCAAACTCTCCATTGAGAGTAGAGCCCAAAATGGCAGCAACACATATTGTATTCTCGTCCACCATCTCAACAGCCTTCTGAGGATCCATAACATAGTACCCATCTCTCAGCTTCACTTCCTTCAATTCCACCTCAAAATATCTGGCAAATTTCTTCCAGCAAACCTGAAGAACCCAACCCATAACCATTTTAACCCACTTAGGAAACGAATTGTGTGCATATTGTGAATGGTTAAGTTTAATTGATTTGGATGACATGATGAGTACCTGAACATTGCCACCTGTGACAATGTTAGGCTTGTCACAGGGCTTCCCTCGAGCTCTCATCTTCTCCTGCCACCGCCTCTTGAAGGCGAGTCCGGCGAGCATTATGGCCTCCGAGGAGCCCACCGTCCCGACTCCGACGGCGTTCTCGGACTCATCCAGAGGTGCGTTGAAGAGATGAGCAATCATGTTGACACATCGATTCTATATTGGTGTGAATGAAATTAGTGATTGTTTAGCCCATCTTGATGATTTTGTAAGACGATGGTATTATAAATTACAATACTTAAACACAAATATAACACATAAGATTTAATTAAATTTAAATAAATTTTAAATTTTAAATTCATTTAGATAAAAAATTTGATCAAAATATCATGAATAAAATTTTTATTTCTGAATTAGCAGGATGAAGAAAAAAAAATTAAAAGACATCGTCAACCTAAAACATAATAAAAAATAATCTGTATATTAAATTTTATTCCTCATATCTTAAAAATTGCAAAATAATATAGTATTCTAATAAATAAAATTATCTCTAACTTTGTGTCCTTTGTCAAACACCAGCTAAACAACATCTGATTAAATCGGCACTATAATTGACATACTGATATAGTTTGTTGATCTTATCGTGGCTTAAGTAAGAGTGTAGGAACTAAATTTTAGAAAGAAGGGTGATAAAATAATAAAATTAAACTATGGCGAGATCATAAATTTAATATTTTCATCTCATAAAATTTCTTAAGATTAGTCTAAATTTGATTATTGATTTAAAATATAGTAATATTAACCTTTTTTTAAGTATTTATTATATAATATTAAAGAGCCCAATAAAAAATTATAGGATTATTAATAATTTTTAATCTTATATATATATATATATATATATATATATATATATATATATATATATATATATATATATATATATATATATATATATATATATATGATTATTCAGACAAAAGGTATGCATCACTTCTTTTTAATCTTATATATATATATATATAAAGATAGAAAGAATCATATACTACCGTACGTTCTTGATTTTGTCAAGTTTAGGAAAGAAACTAATTATATATCAGATTTCAAAATTCACACTTTTGGGATGATACATAACCTGGATTGGTCCACCGTAGATCCTTGGATTGCTGATGGTTTTACAAAATTATTTAGGAACTCAAAAAAATGGTCTTCGCATGGCTCTTATCATATTCCATCACATAACNTTCATAATTTTATTTTATAAGATCATTATAATATGCATGCCACTTTAGCCATTTATTTTTAATTGTTTTCCACAAACTCTTGATGAATAATTGATTTTGAAAATCAATTATATTAATAGATAAAAGCTTAAAACATTATTGGTTTATTTCTTAAAAAAAATTATAATGTTTATAAAAAATTAAATAAAATTAATTTTTAATGACAATTTTATACTTAACTTTAAAAAAAATCAAAATTTCAAATATAATATCGTAATCACGCTAAACTTTCACTCAAAGTAATCACAAGTGGGTAAAAAATCATGGCTGAAATAAAAAAAATTAGTTTGAATATTATATTTAAAATCTAGACCTAGGCCGATCACCCATCTTTTCAGATCGGATTGATTGCCCCGGATCGATTCACCGGCTGCTTCGGTCCGACCAGCCACAATGGCTTGGTCGACCTACCACTCACATGCTTGTATGTTTTTGCAACATATTACATGTGTGGGTTCTTGTGTGGTGTTTGGATGCTATTGGGGAATTTGTAATTTATCCCAGTTGCGTCCTATAAGATTAAAATGTTAAATTCAGCCACAAATGTCAAAATTTTTTACAAATACATCTCATTTTACCAAGAACTAATATACTAACAATAAATAATATATATATATATATAGTGCTTCACCTAAACCAAATATACCTGGAGCTCAGTGGTAACTGGATACTCCACCATATCCACATAGTTCTTATTAATCGACGCCATGATGAGTCTGTCGCACTCCGGCTCCATCCATGTCGTCACGAACGATGCCATGTTCAATCTCGGATTCCCATCAAGCATCAACTCATCACTAATCATCTGATAAGCCGCCTCCTTCGGCATCGACTCCTCCGGCACCCGAAATCTGTATCCGACTCCACCAATCAACACCACAGAACCAGAAAGCAAAGCCATCAATACAAGCATTGATTCGAAATAATCACCTTGGGAGAGACGAGCGGACGTATTCGGAGCCGAAAGTGCAGCGGACTGAGGCTCCCAACGAGTCCGATCGGGCGCGGGAGAGAGCCATGGCGAAGGAGAAACTAAGGAACGAGAAGCTACTTCTTGATCGTTCGTGTTGATACGTAGAGATAGCATGCTATATATAGATAGATAGATACTGATATATGTGAGGAAGCAGGGTGTAAACGTACCTAACGTGAACGAATAAAGCTCCTGTTCGTGTTTGGTTCATTTGAAATTAATTGTGTTTGAAACATACTCGTGTTCGAAATTGTTCGTTAAATGTGTTGTTCGTGTTCGGTTTGATTTGTTTGAAATAAGTTCGAATTGTTCGAAATATTTGAATTGTTCAAAAATATTAAGATATGTTTCTTTATTTGAATTGATAAAATATCATAATATTTATATTAATTAAATATTATTATTATTATTAATTTATTATATATTATAATTTATATGATTTAATTATTTAAAAAATGATAAATTTTTATAATAATAATTCTTGTTAAAATATCTTAATTTTTTTATATATAATTATTTTAAATTATTTTATATTTAGAACAATAACGAATCGAGCACGAACGAACACATCACTGTTCGTGTTTGGTTCGTTTAACAAACTAAACAAAAAAAAATTCTGCGTGTTCGGCTCGTCTGTTTATTGAACGAATCGAACATGAACTCCCTCACGAATCGAAAATGAACTATTAATAACGAGCTTTTTTGACAGCCCTAATGAGGAAGGCTATTAATTTATTAACCATAGAATGTGATCCAGGCCTAATTGTGAATATTTATTCAGCTTATTTGAATAGTTTAATTATATTCGAACAAAGATCCAGAAAATTTTTTCAAAAGCCGAGGTTTGTTTCTTTGTTGGGGCCGGCAATTTGGTTTAGAGCAGTATTGTGGTTTCTGTAAAATGAAAAAAAGAAAATAGAACAAAAATATAATATGTAGGTTGATGTTGGCATAAATAAATATAATTTTTTAGGAGACCGGGCCTTGTTTTATGAGGTTATATAAATCCATTAGTGGCGCTTAGTCTGATCTGTCCTGGAGAGAACAGATTCGAATATGTGACGGTTTATAATATTGAACCTTGTTTTAACCGAATAGGCGGTGTGGACGAGCAAGTGCCAGATATCCTTAATTTCTTTATAATATTAAAAAATATCGGGATGTAGCCAAATCAAACTATTTCACTATACGTTTATATGTGTAGGGATACACCATTCTCTCATAATAGTGAGAACAATGATACAATCTTACGGCGATGAATGCAGTCATCCTTATATAGCTTAAGAGAATACATGTGTCTGACGATAAGAATGAGTATTAGTTTGGCTTAAAGAAGTTGTCACTGAGGATTAGTTGTCGGTCGTGGTCGGCGGCTATGAATGCATGTAATTGATGTCTACGGGGGTCGGTGGTCAACGGTGGCTAGCAGCTATGAAAGTCAGTAGTTACTCCCCGAGTCGATTATCCAAACTAGGCTATGGAAATTCCCTTCTCCTTTTTTGCCTGCACTCCTTCGTTGCCTACCCATTTGATTATTTACATCTTGAGGGTTTCCCAAGAATACCATTGATCCAGGGAGTTTTGCTTAAATTTAAAGTGACAACTAGGACAGTGCTATCAAAGGACAGTTATTTTGCAGGGGAATACTCTGATGTTTTCAACGCTCTCGCAAGGGCGCAAAGCACAAAGTGAGTATCTCACAGTCCAAAATGGGTCACAGACTCATCGACATACGGTGGCTACAAAATAACCAAATCATCCTGACAAGGAACCCGATAGGTCAAAGCACATTCGAGTTATAAGGGTAGAGGACAAATCATAGTATCACAAACGAATGACGCTCCTTAATAATCGGGCTATCAAGATGATATTGACGACAAAAAGATGAGCGACAAGGCTCAAAGTGGGTGGTCAAAGGAAGCAAGTAATCCCTAACAAATAGAGGTGGTCAGGTCGGACACCACAGTCCCGTCATCTCAAGCTACTAGGACATTATATCTACCTGTTCGTGAAGGTAGTCGACCCAACACGTCCAGAGATCCCCGATCAGCAATTCATGAATTATATCATATGTGGGGACTTAAATAGGTCTACGGTCAAATGAATGAAACTCTATCTTATGACTATCATGTTAAGCTTAAAGAAGTGAGACTTATACCAGCCAAAGTTGTAATGACACTACTACAAATGAAGAGAAAAGGAGGCTCGGCTATAAAGTTGGAAACACTTCCAACAAAGTACTTACACCCATTATGGGTCGGGGAAGCCACAAAGACACTAAGCGCAATAGACATCGCCTAAGTATAAATCAATGTTGTAATCGAGTTGGAGAAAAAACGAGGGATTCTCCTTGGAACATGCAATACAATGCATTTATCTATTCAAGTTCTAATGTGGAGGACCTTATTATTATGACTTGGGTGATATTCATGCATGCAACCCATTTAAAATCCGGCTCAAAGGTCATGTAGGAAAGTAAGAGCCGACTTTAAAAGTCTTGAATCTTTTAATCCTAAATTTTAATTTTAATTTTATTTATCATTGGCTCGGACAAGTTCATTCGAGTCCTCCTTCACAGGTGCCCTTCCCCTGTTGCCGAGTGTGTTCTTCGGGAGCCACAAACTATTTGAGCTTCTCTGCTCTTATTAGCTCTTCGACCAAATTTCGGAGTTGTTTGCACTTTTCCGCAGCATAGTCAAGGTCTTTATGGTACTTACTGGTCTTCTAGAGGAAGGGTCTGGTTTCATCGATGGGACCCTTCAAAAGTATTCCTTGTCTTAAATTGCTTCCATCAACAATGTCATTAAGACCCTTAAATGCATGGGTAAACGATCATTCAATTGGTTGCATCTTCTTGTGTTTTGTCTGTACTCCCTACCCCTATGGAACATTTGACTTCTTTCTCGCTTAGGGTGGGGGCCATCCTTCTCCCTCCACTGATCATCCCAGGAGCCTTTCTTACCCGACTGCCCGAAGGACTTTTCACCTTTTAAGACAGGCGGGTTCACTTTGCTCCATTGTGACTATTGGCCATCTCTAGGACTTCGTACATTGTTTTGACTTTTGCAAATCTTAGAAACACTTAAATTGGAGGTTCTTCACCAGTTGTGCCAACGCGGCTTTGCCGGTCTTTGGGCCGCGTTTCAGAATAAGTAGTTTATCCTGAAACACACAAGCTGCCTCAAACGGTCCCTAAATCTTATTAGTATAGAAAAGACTAATACTTTTGGCTGGACTTTTGGTTAGTCTTCTAGAAAAACATCAACATTTCTTCAGGACTGCATTCATTATTCTATATTCACCGAAAGTCGGCTGCTTTCTCCGAATAATTAAAATAAGAAATAAAAAATATCTTGACTTATTTTATATTATTTGTTATCATTAAACTAAAGATTTTAAGAGCAACTTGATTCACCAAATCTTGCCATACAATAATATGCTCCGAATCTATCCTTTTTTAATTCCGCTAATGAATAAAATACTGATTGTTTGGGTGTCATCTAGTAAATACTGAATTATAAAAGCTATTCCATGTATTTTGATCAAACTTTTGTAATGAATTTCAAAAATTTTTAAATTGCTGAACTTAAAAAGTTCAATAAAACTTATAATTATTTAATATCTTTTATATTTTGTGTTCAAAGTGAATTAAAATTTTTTTTCTTAATCTACTAACTCATTTTTCTTTTAATAATACATAATAACATCTTCTTATAAATTTGCCAATATATAAGAAGATTGTTTGACTCCATGCTCACCGTAACTTTTAGGATGTTAAATCCCAAAATGCACTTCGACTTCTTTGACTTAAGCCTAAAAATTACATTGTTGGTTCGATGAGAAAAATAAAAGAAAAGCGAGAAAGAAAAATAAGTCATAAAGACTCGATAATGACCCTCCTAATTTTAAGTCAAGGAAGAAGTCCAATAAATTATATATATATATATATATATATATATATATATATATATATATATATATATATATATATATATATATATATATATATATATATATATGATTTTTATTGTCAAAAGAAGGGGGCGGCAGCGACATAATGAAACCAACGAAACTGAGAAAATTAAGGAAGCGGACATTTAGCAATAGCGAAATAAAAATGAAGTTTAAAACACGGGCGATAAACAGAAAGAAAACCAACGGCCCTCCACATTTAAAAGTTTGTTTCGCGCCACTAAATAATCAGTTAACACACATGAAGCAAAACTCTGATCATGACGGACATTCATCAACCAATCAGCAAACCCCATTGGTCTTATGCGCGATAACGAACTTCCTCCAAGCTTTAGCAACCTTCCTCTGCGTCTCCATCTCCGACTTCTTCACTACAATCAACCCATCCTTACCAGCCACCTTCTCCGCCTTCTCCGCCGCCCCCTCAGCGCCAGCTGCAATCACCAAGAACTTGGACGGCAGTGCATCGAGCTCATGCAGAACCTTCTGGATGTCGGCCACAAGGCGCTCGGCCAGCGTGCGGCTGAAATCCTCACGGATGACGACACGGAGAACAGTCACGTGCTGCGCATCCGGCGGCATCGTGTAGGCCGGAACTATCCAGCCAAACCGGCGGAGGTAGTCGGAGACTTCGAATTCATCGTGTAGGCTCCGGTCTTTGAGGGAGAAGGCGACGAGCGGGACGCCGCTGTCCTTGGAGACAATGGTGAACCGGCCGGTGCTCTCGAGTCCGGATTTCAGAATGGATGCGTTTTCCTGGCAGTTCTCCATTATATTCCGGTAACCCTGTAATATTAAGCAAAATCATGACAGGATTTTTAAATAAAACTATTGTTTTTAACATTTATATAGTTGTGATTGACAGTTTAAGGAATTTATTGGTTGGAACTTGGAATGTACCTCGAAGCCCAGGCGAATTAGCTGATAGTATTGCGCAATCACCTGGCTTGACCCTGGAAGATTGTAGAGAATTAGTAATGAGATTACAAAGGATTAGTTCATACTTAATATTTTCTTAATTAAGTTGAAATAACTATTATACCTTTGGAGAAATTGAGGGTGAAGGTGGGCTGATCAGCGCCAAGATAGTTGATGTGAAAGATAAGTTCTTCTGGCAGGTCTTCTTTGCTTCTCCAAATAACCCAGCCGATGCCGGCGTAGACAAGCCCATACTTGTGCCCACTAACGTTAATACTCTTAACAAGGGGAAGCCTAAAATCCCATTCCAGCTCCGGGTACAGGAACGGCGCTATGAATCCCCCACTAGCCGCGTCCACATGTATTGGTGTTTCCCATCTGCAATAAACATAATAAAATTACAATCTATTGCATATTTGATAATTTCATAATTAAGCTCATACCCTGTCTCCTTATTCTTCTTCATAAGCAGATCATTCAGCAGCTTTACGTCTTCAAACTCTCCATTCAGTGTAGAGCCCAAAATGGCAGCAACACATATTGTATTCTCGTCCACCATCTCTACTGCCTTCTGAGGATCCATAACATAGTACCCATCTCTCAGCTTCACTTCCTTCAATTCCACCTCAAAATATCTGGCAAATTTTTCCCAACAAACCTGCAAAACCCAATCCATAATCATTTTGACACAATCAGAAAACTAATTTTGTGCATATTGTGAATGGTTAGGTTTAAAGCAGATAGGTACCTGAACATTGGCACCTGTGACAATGTTAGGCTTGTCATAGGGTTTCCCCTGAGCTCTCATTTTGTTCTGCCACCGTCGTTTGAAGGCCAGTCCGGCGAGCATTATGGCTTCTGATGAGCCAACCGTGCCGACTCCAATCGCAGTCTCGGAGTCACCGAGGGGAGCGTTGAAGAGGTGGGCAATCATGTTGACGCATCGATTCTACATTGGTGTGGACAAAATTTAGTGATTATTTAGTCTATATTGGCAAATTTATAAGAAGATGTTATTATGTATTATTATAAGAAAAATGAGTTAGTAGATTAAGAAAAAAATTTTAAATTCACTTTGAACACAAAATATAAAATATTTTAAAAAATTATAAGTTTTATTGAACCTTTTAAGTTCAGCAATTTAAAAACTTTTTGAAATTCATTAGAAAAAGTTCGATCAAAATACATGGAATAGCTTTTATTATTGAGTATTTACTAGATGACACCCAAACAATCAGTATTTTATTCATAGGCGGAATTAAAAAAGGATAGATTCGGAGCATATTATTGTATGGCAAGATTTGGTGAATCAAGTTGCTCTTAAAATCTTTAGTTTAATGATAACAAATAATATAAAATAAGTCAAGAAATTCTTTATTTCTTATTTGAAGTCGCTGAGAATATTAATTATTCGGAGAAAGCAGCCGACTTTCGGTGAAAATAGAATAATGAATGCAGTCCTGAAGAAATGTTGATGCTTTTCTAGAAGTAACCAAAAGTCCAGCCAAAGATATTAGTCTTTTCTAATAAAATTTAGGGTCTGTTTGGGGCAGCTTGTGCGTTTCAGGATAAGTTGCTTATTTTGAAACGTGGCCCACGGACCGACAGTACGGCCTGAGTTTAGTTTAAAAACTCAAACGTAGTTTCCGATAAGTTGGCGAAACGTGCGAATCAAATGGTACGGCGGTGTTTTGAAAACACTGCCCACACTTATAAGCTGCCCCAAACTGACTGTTAGTTTCAAATTTTGAAAACACCGCCCACACTTATAAGCTGCCCCCAAACCGACACTTCGAAATAATACTAATTAATTATATATATATCAATAAAGAGCAGTCTTTTTTAAAAATTTAGTTGACTACAAGACTATAAAGATTTATAATCAATTAAAAGTATTAAAAAATAAAATATAATAAAAAATATTTAATTATATTCAAATGATGTTTTAAATCTTATTTCAATTCTTAACATCTAATGACTATGTGATTAGGATTATTAAAAGAGTCATCTAATGACTATGTGATTAGGATTATTAAAATGACTCTTTGTTTGTGAACGATCAGTGTTCAACGCATTAATTAGACTCATTAATTAAACGAACCGAATGCGAAGACATTTGTAAATCAACGGGCCCCAGTCTGGTTTAGAAAAATGAACTAGGTGGGTCCATTGAAATAATGAGCGACTTTCCCACAGAAATTAGCCAAGAATACAGACGAGCTAATCAATGGGATGTCAGATTGATGGAGCAGCTGGGCCCAGAATTAGTGATCAGCAGAAAAAGTGTTTCTGAATTTGTCATGGGCTTATTTTATATAAATTTTAATTTTGGAGCATGTAATTCATATATTTATATATCTAATATCTAATTATTTTATTCCATGTGATAATATTTTTTAAATATTTTTATGTGAGGACGGTTTTTTAAGTTTTTATTTTTTTGCGTGAGTGTAGCATAGTTGTTGTGTGGTAAAAATTAAAAGTGTAAACGAATCGAACATAAACGAATAGATCGTGTGTTCGTGTTCGGTTCGTTTAAAATTTAATTTGTTTGAAATAAACTGTTGTTTCAAATTGTTCGTGAAGTCAATATTCGTGTTTGTTTCTTAACGAACGAGTCAAACATGAGCTGTTCGCGAACGAAGAGCCAGTTTGACATCCTTAATTTAATATATATAAATAATATATTATATTAATTATATAACTTATATTATATAAATATATAACATCTATATTAAGTATATTACTAATATAGTATATTAATATATTATTTTTTATTAACTTTTAATATATTATAATTTATAAAATTTAATTTTTTAAAATATCATAAATTTTTTATATATAATTATTTTAAATTATTTTATATTTGGAATAATCACGATTCAAACACGAACGAACGCACCACTGTTCGTGTTTCGTTCATTTAACTAACCGAACAAAAAAAAAATTGCTACGTTCGTCTCGTTTACTTATCAAACGAATTGAACACAAACTCATTGACAAACCGAACACGAACTGTTCGCTAACAACAAGTTTTTTTGACAGCCCTAATGAAAATGTCGGTAACAGAAAATCTTTTTTTTTATTTGAAAGAAAATTTCTAACGGAACTCCTTAAAAAAATTCTAAACTGTTTTTTTTTTAATATTTATATCAACTAATTCTTTCATTTCATATCAAATATTTTATTATTTTAATTTTTTTTAAACAAATGAAATAAATTTTCATGCAAATATAAGATGAAATGTATGTAAAAAAATAAAACTTATGTATTAGCTGGATATGCAAATGCATATAAATCAAACGGTATGAATGCAAATTTATCTGCTGAATGAGAGCAAGATTGTAGAAGTTGAATATATATATATATATATATATATATATATATATATATATATATATATATATATATATATATGGTAAAATTTTATGTAATTATAATTAATAAAGAAAAATGTTAGCTTTAATCTCAAGGAATCACATTTTAAGTTAACTTCTAAATTAAATCACCTCTAGATTTTTATACAACTAATTTAATATTATATAATTCCATAAAAATTCTCCCTTTCATAAAAAAAAATTAATTTAATATTAATAAATTATTTATTTAAAAATTAGAACATAGAAAAATTTAAATTTAAATCCCCAATACCTCTTAATTATATTATTTTGCCACCACTCCCTAAATTTTAATTCATCAATATCTCAGTTATGGCCGGTGTTAATCTTAAATTCAAATTTAATAAATTAATCAAACTCATTTTTTCTGCGCCTGCTCTCGATCATCTTACAATCTTCTTTACATATAAAATCCATGGCTTTAATTTATGATTCTAACTAAATAATCTCCGTAATCTTACATCGATTGCTTCTCAAAACCTAAATAAAATCCATGAATCGATATAGCGATTAGGTAAGACGGAAACTAATAAATGAATCACCTGGAGCTCAGTGGTAACTGGGTACTCATCCATGTCCACATAGTTCTTGTTGATGGAAGCCATGATGAGCTTGTCGCACTCCGGCTCCATCCACGTCGTGACGAAGGACGCCAGATTCAATCTCGGATTCCCATCAAGCATCAACTCATCATTAATGATCTGATAAGCCGCCTCTTTCGGTATCGATTGCTCCGGCATCCGAAACCTAGAATCCGAATCGAGAAATCAACACTACCCGACCTTCAATCAACGAGAAATTAAAACCCTAGGTGGTTTTGATTCGAAATGATCACCTGGGGAGAGCGGTGCGGACGTATCGCGAGCCGAAGGTGCAGTGGATTGCGGCGTCCGATGAGTCGGATTGGGCGCGAGAGAGAGCCATGGGGAAAGAGAAGGTGGGGATCGGGAGGTCTGAGTGGGGGAGAACAAGGTGGTTTTTAATGGGGAAATTGTGTAATTAGTTGAGGGATTACGCGTTTGAAGTTTGGGAAATATAGGGTTAAGAAAATGGGAGCAGGTTAGGCGTGAGACTTCGTTGGGACGAAGACGTTATTGTTCTTGTCATATTGTGGAGCCCGTGAAAACGTTGGAGTTGAAAATTATAATTTCAGCCGACAACTCCTTCGCTGTGGCATAATGCCTTAATACGTATCAAAACAATTTCATACGTACATACCACGTACATACCAGTATATATAATGCTATATTAGGGCTGTGAAAAAAGCTCGTTGTTCGCGAACAGATCGTGTTAGGTTCGTCAATGAGTTCGTGTTCGATTCGTTCGGTTAGTTAAACAAACCAAACATGAATAGTGATGTGTTCGTTTGTGTTCGAACCGTTCGAAATATAAAATAATTAAAAATAATTATATATAAATAATTTATGATATTAAAAAATTAATTTTATAAATTATAATATATAATAAATTAATAATAATAATGTATTAATATACTATATTAGTAATATACTAAT
>NEWO01000130.1:197029-413182 GCA_003013225.1 Phalaenopsis aphrodite | reverse complement strand
TATATATATATATATATATATATATATATAATACATAGAAATAAAATCATAAGGGCACTTACATTCACTACAAGCTATGAATGTTATATATATAATTAACCAAAGTCTGAACAAATTGAACTATTAAAACAATCTTAATCAATTAATTTGGGATTACTTTTAATTTTATTTATTTAATTTTATTTTTTTAATGTTTTTACTTGAAATAAAATATATTGTTATGTTACAATATATTAAGTTATTTTTAAATGCATTCAAAACAGCTTTTGAATATTTTAAGTGTTTTTAAAAGCAAGCTAAGCTTTTTAAAATTAAAAAAATAAAAAACATACAAAAAAATGTACATAGCAAACATATTTTTAAAATAAAAAAAATAAAATAAAATAAATAGGTATATAAATATGATCCCAAACAAGCCCTTCAATTTTGCAATCAAACAAATATGTCTGTTGAATTGTCTAAACTACCTTTTTAGTATTTTCAACGGATGAAAATGTCAATATGAAATCATAAGTATATAACAATTGACAACATCATTTGCTGATCACCAACAACAATGACAGCACATTCGCTCAGGTTCAGCTCAATAAGTGACTTGTGAACAGGACATACAACCCCGACATGAGTTGTTAGCTTGTGAGCTGGCACGTTTAAAAACTGTTGATATAAAATACACTCAAAATATATTGAAATTGAAGTTTTAATCTTTAAATTATTGATAAGGTGTAAAAAATGATGTTTTATATTTTGTATAAATTGATTTCTTATATTTATTGTTGTTTATTCATTACTCTTAATTATGACATAAATGACACACTTGTAATTTTTCATGCCTCTTGGAAGGCCTCATCTATCTATAAAATAGATAGAGGGTCTTGAGGGATGGTATGATCACAAGGAGAAAAGAAAATTCAGCTTAAGGATTAGAGAGGAGGAGGAAAATTAAGCAAGGAGAGGAAGATCTTGGAGAGGCTTTAGAATTGAGGGAGAGGTCTTGTAGAGAGAGAGAGATTTAGAGAAACTTTGTGATTCCTCAATGTAATGAGTCTGTAATTCTTCCTTTGTGCTAGTGAATTTTGGTAGCGATTCCCTCCGGAAATGTAGGGCAAAGGACCGAACCACGTAAATCTTCTTGTGTTTGCGTTCATGTTCCTTGTCGCATTTCATTTCTTGCACTTTTCTTTCTATTTTTTCTTTGTTTCTTGCTTGTTGCTGTCTCCATCTCCTTCGACATCCAAGAACAACAGTAGGGAGGAAGAGGCGTCTAGAAGTTCTGTAAAGGAACTCGGCACTTATCTTTCCTTCCTAGTTGCAGGTGCTTATTCGGCAAGAACAATCCAGGAGAGGCTCTTGTTGGTTTGCAGCTAGGGCTGTCAAAAAAGCTTGTTGTTCGCGAACAGTTCATGCTATGTTCGTCAATTAGTTCGTGCTCGATTCGTTCGATAAGTAACGAGACGAACACAAACAAAATTTTTTCGTTTGGTTAGTTAAACAAACTAAACACGAACGGTGATGCGTTCGTTTATGTTCAAATTATTATTGTTGGAAATATAAAATAATTAAAAATAATTATTTATAAAAAATTTATGATATTTTAAAAAATTAAGTTTTATAAATTATAATATATTAATATACTGTATTAGTAATATACTAATATAGATATTATATATTTATATAATATAAATTATATAATTAATATAATATAATATTATATATATATATATATATATATATATATATATATATATATATATATATATATATATATATATATATATATATGGCATGTCAAACTGGCTCGTTGTTCGCGAACAACTCGTGTTCGACTCGCTTGTTAAGAAACAAAAACGAACAGTGACTTCACGAACAATTTCAAACATAAGTTTATTTCAAACAAACTAAATTTCAAACGAACCGAACACAACACAAGCTCTATTCGTTCGTGTTCGGTTCATTTACACCCCTACCTGCAACAAGAAGTTCAGCAATCCTATTCTTGTTGGCCGCAGTAAGGTGTTCCATGGCAGTCAAAGTTTCTGTGCTACAGTCCTTCGGTTCTTGGGAGCGCAGCATATTTTATTCGACAATTCTGATAAAGGAGCCGGCGACCTGATACTATAATGATTGAAGACTGTTGGAAGGCGACAATGACCGAAGGACGACTACTGCAGACAGAAGGAAACAAATGGAGAGCGGATGTGACCGGAAGCAGCGACGACAGAATGAAGACAGTGGCTACCGAAAGGCGATGACAGCTGAAAGTAGACAGGAACGACGATAGTCGGAAGGAAACAGGGGCAACCCACGATGACAATGTAGGTGATTGGTCGTAGCTCCCTCTTATGCAAACTCTGCTCTCTCTCTCTGTGGCTCTGAGTCTTTGTCCTCCCTCATAAGGGGCTTAGGCTCTATTTATAGAGTTTAAAGTGCAAATAAGACATGAATCCAAAACACTATAAACACTCGTGATCGAACGATCGAGAGAGATTCTCTTAATCGGATGATGTTCAATGTATGTTTAATTGTTTTATTGTTGTCGGAATTGAGTGATTTTAAACTCGTATGATTAGTCTCACCAAGACGCTCGATTTGACTATAAACATATCATATTTACATCTGTTTGACCTTCTTATTATGCCCGAGAAACTTTCAAAAGTGATTTTTTGCTTGATTTGAGCTTGATCTAACTTGGATCGAACTAATTTCGATGTCATTAAGTTCTTCTCTTCAAGCTGGTCAGTTTGATTATACGTTCGCTGAAATCACACTCCATGATGATCTTTTATTAAACTTTGAATGTTTCTCGATAAAAAATTGTCTCGAAATCTGTGTGATGCCTCAAGATTCACACAGGATGTTTGACATTTGTTAAAGGCATATCGGTTGCCTCAAGATTCACACTAGATGTTTGACAATTTCGTCACTCCAAAATACTAAAATATGGTTGGAGCACTTTAAATTTTCATGATTTTTTTTAGATGTACATATATATACTTGAAAAATATATATTGAAACAGTTTTGTTTTTTTGTTTATGTTATATATTGAAACAGTTTTGTTTTTTGTTTATGTACGTATCATTTATATATGCATATATACACGCACATACTTGAGGTGTTACACACCTAAACTTGAAAACTAAGCCATGCTTTGAAATAACTGGAAAGAATTGAAAGTATTGCTTGTAAATAGCCCAAGTTTTGGCGCTAGATATGCAAAGATATAAGAATTACGAGGTTTGTAACTAAATCAACTATATATATATATATATATATATATATATATATATATATATATATATATATATACACTAGTATATTAAAGTCTGTAAATAATTCAGATAGATTTTGGATAAACAGAATTGTTAAATATGGTTTATATAGATATCAACATCATATTCAATTCACAGAGTTTATTTTATTTTTTAAACAGAAACGGAAAATAAATGTATACATATATTAAATGAAATAAATGTATTTAATAAATATAGATTTGAAGGGCTGATTCAGAAAGAAATTAAAATATATTTAACTTGTAATAATCAAGGAAGAAATTAGGAGGATTTTTTTCCCTCTTTAATCTTATTTTAAAAAGGAAACTTATTTTTATTTAAAAAAATTAGATTCATTTAAAATAATTTTTTGCTTTTTCCTATCTTTCTCCGGCCTATAAATAGGCTAAGAAGTTAAAGAAGGAGGTGGAGTCCCCAACCATGCCGAACATGTGATTTGAGATTTCCTAAAAAGATGAAAGGAAGAAAAAAGTTGTTTCCATCCATCCTCGGCAGATGATATAGAATTTCTTTTTTTCAACCTTTTTTAGTGAAGAAGCAAGAGAAAATTGTCCCGAAAGATCCCCAATCCAGCCCTATAAAAACAACGGGATCTTCTTTCGTGATCTTCCTTCAGATCGCTAAAATAGTGACATGTGGGGAAACTCATCCTACACTCTGGAGGGGACGAAAAAAACTGGAGTTTTCCCGTCAGACATTCCGGAGGAGATTCTTGTGTTGATCAGATGCTGATAGACGGAGAAATCCATCATGGATTATGGAAAAGACGGAGAAAAACTAGAGTATTCTCATTGTATACTTTGTATTCCGAAGAAGATTCACATGTTGTTGTGATGCTGATATCCAGGGATATCTGCCCTGCATTCTAGAGGAGAGAGAAAAACAAAAGTTCTCTCGCCACACACTTTGCATTCAGGCGAAGATTCCCATGCGGCTGTAGCACTTGATGGGGAGATTCTTATGCAGTTTTTGCACATTCTGGGGGGGGGGTTCCCACGTTGTCGCACTTTCCAGGGGGCATTCCCTTGTAGCTACGGTGGTGATATCTAGAGAATCTCTTCCCCCTGAAGATGAGCAGAAGTACTGCAATTTTGAGAAGGTGATGCGACACCATTTGAAGATGAGTCGACTTGTTGTAACTTCTGTTTATTTTTGTAACATTTCAATTACTTGATGTGACATTTGTATAGAGTGATGGTGTATTTGTGTGTTTGTCTTTCTCTTACTTAATGTACTAAAAATTTTGATGTTTTTTTGCATTTTCATTTGAGATGTAGTTGCCTGACTTCTAGATTGTTGCTAAGAATATTTGACTTTTCCTTGGTTGCTTAGTCAGAGCACGCACGCTCGATGATCATAGCCTGTAGTGCAAAAAATCAGTGGTAATTCACAAAGAATGTAAGACCTATCTTATGTTGTATAGGTACAGATACTCGATGACGTTAACCTGTAATGGACCTAGTGGAATGAATTATCTACTAAGGATGTAAAACCTATGTGAGATTGTTGGTCAATACTTTTTGCCTGATGGAAGAAGTCAGATAGAATCCATCAATAGTTTGACTTATCCAAGACTGTTAGTTGAAGTTTCTGCTTGACGACTATAGTTTGTTATGGAAGATGTTGAATTGAGTCCCTTTGGGATCAATTAAGCCCAGAGAAGCTCTACATTTCATGAGGCTGGGAAGTAGGTTGAAATGGACCATAATATTTCTGGGAAATATATTTACAGCCATACTAAAAATAATGTAGAGTGACTTGTAGTTGCTGATTTTGAATTTTGTTGTCCCCCAATGGGACATTTGTCCACATGAACCAGTAAAGTTGCTCATGTAGCACACTTTGAATGGATTTATTTCTTGATCAAGCAGAGAAAGAACTCCAGCATTGTGAGGGGCGTTGCTGCCCTTGGCCTGGAAGTAGTTCTCAAAAACTTGATGTTAGAGTCAAATGTGGAATGACTACCCCATCACGATCTTGCTCGATATGCTAATGTGAATGACTTTCTAAGACCGTTAAAAAGGCTGCCCACAACCTAGACTACCTCACTACAATTATACCCAAGAAGTTGATGTGAACTTCTGTGCTATAGAGAATGTTGCCTCCCACATAAAAGAAAGCTTCAAAAGTGATCTTTAAGAGAGCAAAAGAGGTTCCATCATCAGTTGAATGATGTGTATCATTGAAAAAGAAGTATAGGTTTAACGTCTCAAATCTGAAGACAATGTCGAATGAGACTTTATTTCTCACAGGCAGTGCTAAACTGATTGATGCTAGAAAATTCATGACGATAGAATAAAAAATTATCATCTTAACACAATACGCAAATCCAGCACACATTCAGATAGAAGCAACCAACCAATTGCAACACTAAAAATTTTTACTTAGAAAACAAAAAAAAAACTAAATTTGTTTGGAGATCATTTGATTATCTCTCACTTATCCAGAAATAAAAAATGAGGTTAAGATTGTTGTATTTATCACTTTTATTATAATTAAAGATAATTTTATTTTTTAACTTTATTTACTTGTATGCCCTAATCCTGCTATATAAAAAGGATTTAAGGCTTACGATAGTTAATGGTAAGAAACTGTTGAGAGTTTAACCCAAAGCCGTTTTCATTTCTCCCATCCGATGTCAGTGAAATCTTCTCCCTGTGAACGTAGACGAATCGATTCAACACCAAAGCAAGCAAATCTTTGTGTTTGATTATTGTTGTGTGAATTTCTATACTTCAACATTGTTTTTGCATATCATTAACACCTTGGTAATCAATAAATTATCACTTAATAATATAATGATTCTCTTGAACTATACAAATAATTAAAAGAACTCTGACATAAAACCAATCCATCACAATATAAGCGATGCAATTTATTGTCTTGTAAAATGAAATGCTCAATATATTTACAAATTTACAGGCCCTTTCCAGCTTCTCACCAAAATGGACACCACCTGAAAAACATAAAAGAAAAATAATTAGAATTTCGTTCCAAGTGGTGCAAGAATCATCTTTCATTAACACTTGACCTTAGCACATAAATTACTATTATTACTGAAGTGAATAATATGCATACATAAAAAACAGACATTAATCTTGATTTACACAGTTTAAAAGGATAGGATAATTATTCAACTATTAATATCAATAGTTTAAAAGGAAATGAGCCAATTTGCAAGCTCCCTCAATTGACATGATTCAGCATAATTTGAAAGTAGAAAAATGGCAGAAAGAGTTGCACTTGAGTTGAAACTCTATTTAAAACTTCGGAGAATCCTCTATATAAATACTTGGAAGATTTACATACATATCATACCACTCAATTCTTATGTTTTTACATATAAACTTCAATTTTTGCATAATGCCACCATACCTATACATGAAAACATGTACTTCACTTTTTTAAGTGTTCAAAATAATGGGACTTATGATGTGATATGAAAGCTTTCGGTAGTATAAATATAAAAAGCAAGGTATAGGTGTAAGAATTGTAAATATATAAGAATTGGGTGGTATATATGTAAATGCCGCTATATTTTTTATTTTTTTAATGAATAAAAATACCAAATAGGTTGCTTACCCAACATAGTTTTGGCACAAATTCTCATGTGACATAGCCTGTACGATCAGTTTCTGAACCTGGAGCTTCACAGAAAGACCATGATCAACTTCTCGGGCATCACCAGAAAAGAGAGAACCATGTTCCAATTGTTGGACTGCGCTTCCAGCCCCTGATAATGAAGATCCAGAAGTAAAATCCCTTCCTGTAAGCTTATTGCTCATCCTAGCCATGACAGCCACAGCGCGTTCGTTCAGGACCTCGTTTGGATCACCGAGCTGATTAACGGCCTGTAAAAATAATCAAAATTACATAAATACCAAAACAGCAAAAGTATTGAGTAAAAATAAAATTACGACAAGAAAGAATATACCTGGAGCAATTCTCTTTCTCGAGCACCACGAAGAGGATGTGCAAGCTCTCTATTAGGGGCCGTCTCTTCACTGTTTACAACTGGGAGAACATGGGAGCCGACCAAGTTCGGTATTTGAGGAACTTCGTTAAAATTAAATAATCTCCAATTTATAAGAGGGTCATGGACAAATGCCTGAAATTTAAAATGAAAATTATAATGTTATAGCAATGATCAAAATTTGGTTTCAGAAAAACGATTTTTTTTGTTGATTCATGAAAGAAATGTCACGCCCAGTCAGAAAAAAATGCTGCATTGTTCATCTATGATTGCAGGTGATATTTGAATAAAAAAGGAAATCCTGAGTATATTTCATTGAACTTATTGGCAAATAATTTGATGGGAGAAAAGTAGATAAGCATGAAATAGTAATGAAGTCTGGGAGGTCAAGGGCGAGTTTTTATAATTGTTAATAGGGCTGTTAAAAAAACTCGTAAATAGCGAACATCTCATGGGCGACTAACGAACTCTTTTTAGATTCATTCGTTAAGCAGGTAAACCGAACACATTTTTTTACTTTGATTTCAAAAACAAACGAACACAAACAAGCTTTTGCTCGATTGTCTTTGGTCGTTTTAGTTTAAATTAATTAAATAAAAAATTGATAATATTTTTTTAAAATATTAGTTTTATTATTTTTTAAATCATTCGAGCTAATTTCGAGCCGAAAACAAGCCAAAATGAATAAAAAAATTAGAATCAGGTCGAACACAAACATGCTATTCACGAGTCATTTCAAAGACTGAGTCTATTTCAAACAAAAAAAAAAAAAAAAAAAAATCAAACAAGCTGAACACGCACCAATCTCGAGCTCTCTCAAGCTCAACACATTTACACCCAAAGGTACAACATCAATATTGACTAAAGTCAATAAAATAAAGCATATTTTGTGNAAAAAAAAAAAAAAAAAAAATCAAACAAGCTGAACACGAAGAAGCATTGGGCTCGCTCAAGCTCGGTCAATTTAGACCACTAATTGTTAATGTTTTCATGCATGGATGACTAGCCATATGGACGTAAAGAAGCTATTCTGTTGAATGAAAATAGATACAATTTTACATAATCTACCCAACTTAAATAATATCTAACTATGAAGTAAAAGATTTATTAATTTTTTCTCACCTCCATCATTGCCATGACACTATCTTTATTTGTCCGTAGAACTTGCATCACATTTTCACATGTTAATCGGAAGGTTCCCTCAATACCGCTGACTTCCATTGCTTTTACAAGCATTCTGGTTAAGCGAAAAGGTACCTGAATCATTTTTTTGCATTCTGTTAGAAAAATTTCAAGTAATTCTAACAACAACTGAAATTACAAAAGCAAGCTTTCCAAGGATTTCATAATAAGGTCTATGCCAAAAAAGAAAAAAAAAAAGAAAAAAAAAACAATGATTACCTTTTCAGGAAACTTCTCTCTGTTCATGGAGGCCTCAAAACAATCTCCAAAATCAATATGCAAAATCTTTCCACTGAAGCCATAAATCAGGCAAAAATACCAAGATATACCCTTTATTTATTTATTTTGCTTCCAAAATATACTTTACAACAAAAAGATAAGATAACTTCTCAAATACCTGAAGCGATGCAGCATAAGATTACTAGGATGACGATCACCTAAGCCAAGAAGGTAGCCCACCTGACAAAGTATGAAGCACCACATTATCGTAAACAGAACTTATGCACCAAAAATAAAAATAGTTAAAAAATTATAAAAGTAATAAATGGAGAAAATTTTCATAAAACTAACGAGAGAAAAAATATTGAAATGGACCCCGACTCTCTTTAAAGGTTCATTTTAGTTCTGGAGACTATAAAAGTATCAAATTAGTCCCCAAACTTGTTTCGATGAGAGCTAAAATATTTCAACCTGAGGATCATTTCAACAACAACAACAACAACAACAAAGCATTAATCCCACTACGTGGAGTCGGCTACATGAATCCTTTTTTTTCCATTGTGTCCTATAAAAAGATTCATGTCATGATTTTTTTTGAAAAGTTTTAAGTTGGCTGTGGACTATCTAACGCAACCCTCCACTTTTCACATCCTGGCTTGAGACCGGCAATTACAGTGTTCTGAGGATCATTTCAGATCATATTAAAAGAGTCTTGGACCAATTTGGCATTTTTATAGCCTCTGGAATTAAAATGACCCAATGCAAAATAGTCATGGGACTATTTTGGCACTTTACTCAAATTAAAATCATCTCATACCATACTCATAACTGCCAAGCTTCTGGTATAGTTTGTCCGTCGAGCTAGCCAAACTTCTGAAGTTCTGCTCTTCAACCAAAGTACCTAGTAATACAGACCACCAATTTTGAAATGAAGAAAAAAATAGTAAATAAAGTTAGATTGCATCACTGTCTACAGCTGTAATTTTCAATTCAAACTTATAGACTCTCCAATATTAAGCATACCTTAGCCAAGTCATTGCCTTCAGTATTCTGTAAAGCATGCTCAAAGGCTTCAACTTTAGCTATTAGCGGCAAGCGCTCATAGTCAGGTGCAAATGCTAGCATTAGTCTATGCTCTTGATTTAAGAAAATCTAGAATCAAAAGAGGTGGTCCATAAATATGCAGTTAGTTGACAAACTCAAATAACATAATATGAAGTAAAGTGGCAAAGTAGTCCTCTGACTATTTACATTGTGTTATTTTAGTCTCGAGCCTATAAAAGTGTCAAATTAAACCCTAGTCTCTTTAAATATGGGCTAAAACTCCAAAGACTAAATTGACACTTCTATAGATTGTAGGACTAAAATAACCAACTATAAAAGTCAAAGGACCGTTTTGATAAATTTCTCTCACAATATATCTACATACCTTCCGTGCATCTCGGTACTCCCGAATTAGATGGTGAAGGGTGTCACAATTGGGAACCCATCCAATCAATCCACTGTTTGGAGATAAGGGTATCACGGCATAGCGCTGAATTGAGAGATCCTTCTCAGCAGTGTTTCTCGAATTCTCCAGAAGAGTATTAACCAAGCCAAAGAGCTAGAAAGAGCCAAATTAGGGTTAAATCACTATGCTTTCAATTGAAAATTTTAATCAAATGCAAACAATTAAAACAAGATATGCATGCGCACAATGTGCCTTAAATAATTTGAACAGCCAACTACTGAATTGCATTTCTCTAATATATGCAGAGCTTAGGTAGCTCTGAAAATATATTATAAAATCAGTAAAAATTTTGGAAAGCGAATATAGCATGGTAAATAAGTTGATTCAAGGGTGGCTTCACTGTAAGAAAAAGTAAGACAGTAGTTCTGAAATCTATGATTTGGCAAATATTAATCAGATTACTCTAAATAAACTTCCGTTTCATTAGTTTCAATCTGAATTAAGAAGGAATTTATTCCCTTTGCTCAGAATTTATTTCACTAATTATATTTCTTTTATTAGATATTTTATGTCATATGACTCTTCCGCACCTCGTCTCTACTTGTATACACGAACAAAAGAACTCTATGGCACCTCACAAACAAAAACACTCCTCTTTTCATCTCTTATGCTCAAACAGTACCATTTTGGATAAGAGCTTTGTATTCGTCTTCGACATACATCCACACAACGGTAACCCTAAAAAAGTGGCTCCATCTCTAACGTAGGCACGATCAGCACCAACAGACGGTCTCAGGTCCACTTCTATCCAATAATGATCCGTCTTTTCCGTTGGAGGTTGCTGTGTCATCTTCTTATAGACGGGTCGACTGACTCTTCTGCTCGAACAAAACATTATATTTCATTCTGTTGTTCTTTTTGGCTTATCAGTTCAAAAAGACGCAAACTCTTTCCGCTAAGTAATCTTTCTCGAAGCCCTTCAGGCTAGAATGAATACAACAACGCTCCTTTTGAGCGTCGGAGTCGCCATTGCACGTACGCTAATCTTGCAGAATTCCACTGCTATGTTGCCTGCTCGATACTCTTATTCTAACCAAACGCTCGGGTTGATTTGGCTCCAACGATGATTTCCAAAGATTGTTTGAACATTTTTTTATAATGATCATGTCTCCCTTCGGGTTGCTAAATCAACAATCAATTTGGCTTGCCTAGCCACCTCTCACGCGTTGTTGGTTTACCAATTCTCACAGACTTGTCGACTGGCTCTTCTGCTCGAACAAAACATTATGTTTTGTTCTTTTGTTCTGTTTCGCTCCAATCAAACAGACACAAACTCCTTCGACTTAGAAATCTTTCTCAGAGCCCTTCAGGCTAGAACAAATACTATGGCTCCCCTTCTAATCGTCGGTGTCGCCATTACTCGTACACTAATCTTGCATACTTCCATTGTTCTATAACGGGCTCGAACATCCTGTTCTAACCAAATGCCCAAGTCGATTCAAGCGATTGATTTTCGAAGATTGTTCAAACATTTGTTTTGTAGATCATGTCTCCTTTCGGGTTGCTAAATCAAAAATTAATTTTGCTAACTAGCCTAGCCACCCTCCCACGAGTCATCAGCTAACCAATTCTCTAAACCAGTTCCTCTAAACCAGTTCGTCTAGTTTCTGTTTTCTCATCCAACAGAGCAATAGAAATAAACGGGTTCTCCTCCCTCTAGTTCTTGTTCGCTCATCCAATTGAGTAGTCAAACAAAAAATTCTCCTCTCGCTTTTGTTCGAGCAGCAAGCCTTCTCGATATGAGCTTCACAATCTTATCATAATAAAACACGACATCGTCTCACAAACTTTTTTTCCTCGAAAGTCACAACCATATCCAAATCCACGTCTTCGGTCCTTATCATATTTTCAATAATAATTCAAAATTCAACCCATTCGCTAAGGAACAAATTGAGGTACTCCAGAAAATGCTTAGTAATAGTTATAGTTATGGACAAGCATCACGATCCTCTGTCGAGCAACCTATCGGCCTATTAGCACACAAGCATCACAATCCTCTAAAAATTGATAATGCTAACTAATACTTTAACTCCATCCTTAGTTTTTTATCTTTCTAAGCATGGTACTATTTATATAAGCTCTTTTGTGAATACTCAAGAAAATGGGATCATGGAAAAGAAAAATAGACACTTACTTGAGGTGGCCTATATTATTATGTTATTTAATAATGTACCTAAACATTTTTTGGGGAGGCCATTCTCACAGTCCCATACCTCATCAATATAATGTCTAATCGAGTCATAAATTTTCAAATGCCCCATTACATTCTCATTGAATCCTATCCAAATAACAACAACTTTTCTTCCAGCTTAACATTGAAGGTTTTTTGTTGTTTTTCCATTGTTCACATCCATAAACAACAATGTAACAAACTTGATCCCAAGTCTCTCAGATGCATTTTACTCGGCCACTGAGCCAAACCAAAAAGAGTATAAATGTTATTCCCAACCACTAGAAGAATATACAACTCCAAGGATGTCAACTCCTTGGCACGCTTCTCCCGAATTTGTCTCTGTAAAAAGCTTGAGTGTTGCTCCTGATCGTGATCCATTATTCGTGTCCTGTGTAGCCTCTCTAAACTTCCATTGTCTGAACTTTTGGCATCGTCATAGTTGCAGCAATTCCGTACGACGCTCCATCTGTGTTGCTCATGTTGGTGGCTAAGGGCCTCACACAGTCATAAAGGATTTTCTTATGATCCGAGGTAAAACTCGACACAAAATTTCAAAGAAATTAGGGCAAACTTAAATTCTTATTGCAATAATCCAAACATATCATACGAATATAAACATTTTGAGAGGTAGGCTATCTCTCCCAAGTCCTCCAATTTGAAAGGTAGGAAATATCTCTCAAACTCTAGACCAAAGACTCACAATCCAATCTCCTACATAAAACTAACCCTAGACATATCAAGCCTATTTATACCCAACCTAGCAATAACAATAATAAAAGACTAAATTGCATTTAGATGTACAAAAGAAAATTTTAACCATAGTCTAAGCGCCCACTATCCTCAAGATCTAAAAAATGAGTGTTTCTCCTCCTCCACAACTGTCTCTATTTCTTCATTCTTTGCTTCCTTGTCCTGCATTATGAGAACTTATAGTCTTCGATCTTTGCAACATCCTAGGGAAAACTTCTTATCACATTAAAAACATAACCCTTTGGCTCGCTTCTCTGGAATATGTATCTATAAGATGCTCGAGTGTTGCTCCAGGTCGTAATCCATTATTCGTGTCCCATGCAGCTTCTCTCTAGACTTCCATTGTCTGAATTTTTGGCATTATCATGGTTGCAGCAGTTCCGTACGACGCTCTATTTGTGTTTCTCATGTTAACTTTCTTCATCTGATTCTTGTCTTCCACCATTTGTGTTCCGTACGAAGCTCTAGCAGTTCCGTACAACGCTCCAACTGTGTTGCTCATGTTGGCTTTCTTCATCTGGTTCTTGTCTTCCACCATCTCCATCAACTCTCTCAATCCCCGCGATCTTAATAGTTGGAGTGCTGCCCGTCTGTCAGACTTTAGTCCCTTCATGAAATTTCCCTCCAACCCTGCTTTAGAAGTCCCCCACAATCGTCCCAACATGAGTTCAAATTTCTTCCTATATTCAATGATCCCCTTCTGAGTCAAGAGCATAGAATTGATCGTCCTCTCCTGAGTCGAGGCATAGAATTGCTCGGGAAGGAATAACTCGGAAACATTCCAACAAACAATCATTAAATTCATCCCATGAACGAAGCAGCTATCTAGTCTCCCTCTACTGAAACTAAGTCAAGGCTTTCCCCTCAAAACACAATCCAGTCGCCATGAGTTTGTCATCCCCATCTAACTCATTCACCGTAAAATATCGCTTTGCCTGATACACTCACCCATGTGCATCTTTCCCCTCAATGATCGACATCTTCAACTTCCTAACTCTAACATCTCCACCATTGCTCATGTAGGTCTCCTTCCCGACTAGCTCGAAAGCGTTCCAACAAACAATCCTTAAATTTATCCTAGAAACGCATCAGATATCTAGCCTCCCACCATCGAAACCAGGCTAAGACTTTCCCCTCCAAACACAATTCCGCCTCCATGAGTTTCTCATCCCTATCTAACTCATTCACTGCGAAGTATAGCTTTGTCCTATACACCCACCCATGCGTATCTTTTCCCTCAAAGATCGGCATCTTCAACTTCCTAATTTCAACATCTCCACCCAACTTTCTCTTCCTCCATTGTCACCCCCCTCTCGCCCCCGCACTGTGTATTGAGGGTAAAATTCCTTCCTACAACAGTAGACATATCCCCTCTATGCTTCTCTCCCTTCTTCTTTGTGCGCCTCCATACCTCTGACATAATCGTTTCTCCATGTTACATAATCTTTTTTTTAAATGTTTCAGCCAACCGCATCCATCAGAAATCTTTAATCCACCTCTAATCAGAGCCTTGAGAAGAGGTTTGTGATTGTGGATGTTTTCCTCATGTTCCTCACCTTTGTTCTCTTTTCCTTTGAATCTTGCTAAAGGTTCTCCAGTCAATTTTTTATTATGGTTTGTAAATCGAGTTGTTGGCGGGTTCTTGGATTGCATTTCAATGAGCCTCTTTAACATCTCTTGAATTTATCTCGTGCTCTCGAATCGATCTTCCAGTCGGTTCTCCATAGAAGAGAACATCTCCTTTATGGTGATGAAACTTCCCTCCATCCCATATTTGATTTGGCTTATCACTTCGTTCAATTACTTCTCCAAATCTATTTTCCAGGTAGTTATTTTTCTTAGGAAAAAATTTTATCACAAAAGACAAGCACATGTACACAGCTACAAGAATAGCGACTATACTGCCCAAGGCACACCGCAATCCCAACGTAGGCACCTATGAGCTCTGATTCGTGTGGTTCTTCGCTTTCCTTCAAGTGTCGAAGTCTTTCGCTGGGATCAGAGTAATGACTGAGAAATGAGATCCTTCCCCGCTTGACAATGTCATGCGAAAAGAGAAACTGTACGCGATTCGACAAGTCTCGATGCCTCGTTGCCTTATTTGCAAACACTGATCGTGTCACTATCGCAGGGTTCGGTAATGAAGACGATAAGCTCCAATGGCACCTTCCCAACAATCTTTGTTCGAGGAAAACTGGGAGTTTCAGATTCTTTATGCCACTTCCCACTAGCTGTCCCTGATCGTGACTATATCTGGAGTGAAGTCACTGAATCATCTGGATGTCATGATCTTCCCACATAGCGATCTTTGTCGAACTGTATGACAATCCAGAGCACTGCTTCCCTAGTAATCTTGCTTGGATATCAATTTCTTATGATTCGATGTAGGAATTGACACAAATTTTCACAAAAATTAAGGCAAACCTAATTTCTTATTGCAATAATTCAAACAACTCACACAAATACAAAGATAAGCGACACCTCGAAAGGTAGGAGATCTCTCCCAATTTCTATAATTCGAGAGGTATGAAATCTCTCATAAACCCTAAACCTAAGACTCACAATCCAATCTCCTGCATAAAACTAAATCCTAGACATAACAAGCATATTTAATCCCAACAACAACAATAATAAAAGAGTGAAGTGCCCTTAGATGTACAAAAGGTAAATTTACCGTAAGGCTAGGTTTCATCAGAAAAGATTTAATATTAGAAAACATTTGCATCTTTTGCAAAACTTAACACGGTTTGGATTTTACTCTCTTGCAGTAAATCAAGATTGAACTTTATACCAACTTGACGTCAGGAAAGTCTTCTTCAATGACAACCTTGATAAAGAAGATTGCATGACAAAAATGAAGAAAGCAGTAGGATAGACAATGGACGATATCAAAGTCTTTGGGCAAACCATTTTACCTATCACAAACATGATATGATATAGCATACTCAATTAATATAGCGAATTAGTTGGAAGTAGTGAACAGAACTTTGAGATACTTGAAGATGACTCCTGGATCTGAAAGGTTTGTTCTTCAAAAAATCTAACAAGCCGCCAGATTGAGATATATACAAATGCTAGATGAGTAGGAGAGGTAACTAGAACAAAATCAGCCACTGGATATTATTCATGCGTGTAGGGCAACCAATTCACACAGAGAAGCAAAAAATAAGTTGTTGTCTCTCGGAGTAGTGCATAATTTGAATATTTAGCTCTTGCACTAGGATTGTACAAAGCAATGTGAATTCAAAACTATTAAGAGAACTCAAGGTTGGAATGAAAGACAATTAAAATGTTTGGTGATAGCCAAACAACTATTGGTATAGCCGAAAATCATGTGTCATGAAAAAATAAAACATCTCAAGATTGACAGATACTACAACTCAAAAAAGGTTAACAATGAAAATTTTTAACTCGCCTATGTTCCTACATGACTACAGGTTGCTAATATTCTTACCAAAGCACTACCAAGGGTTCATCGTGATATTTTTTAAGTCCAATCTCGATTTGTACAATATTATACAACCCAACATGAGGGGGAGTATTGGAAAGTGTCAATCCACATTAAAAAAGAATTTATTTCCTTTTCTTATATTTTCGTTCACTAATTGTACTCCCTTTATTAGATATTTTCATCTTTTATTTATTTATTTTTAATTTGAAAGGGATTCAAATTTTGTTTTATTTCACTAGTATATATGCGGCAAAGTGGAATGTATGAAAATTTTTTTAAAAAAAATTATTTCGAAGTTTCTAAAGTTTCAAGAGATATAATTGGCTTATTAAATTTAGTTATTAATTTTTTAATAACATTACATGCATATAAATAAAAAAAAACATTTTCCATAAATCACCAAGTTATTTTTAGAATTGGACAACTATTATAGAGGTTTTAACTCTTATGCAACAAAATCAAAGAAAAAGAACATGCTTTCACAAGCTTCCGAGGAAATTTTTTGTAATAAATCTCTCAGATAAACATAATTAAAGCTTCATAAAAATTTGTAAAAACAAAACAAAATAATTACATGAGAAACAGTACCTGCATGACACGCTCATCCTGCCGTAAATCCTCATGGCCCTTAAGCAAGAAAGCATAATCCTCCCCATCACTTCCATGAATAGTCAACTTTCGAGGTCTTTGCTTAGATGTAATAACAATTAGTTGTGGGGCAAATGATGAAATTGTTACCAATGGCGTATCTGAAATAGAAACAAAAATTTTTAATAGATCATAGAATGAAAAAATGTACTAGCTTTTGCAATCACTGATGCAAAAGTTCAAAGCTCTGGCAACATGGAGCACATTAAATCAACTCACAGTTTTCATAGAATCCTATTGTGAAATAAACAGTGTTGGTAATGAATAATAAAAAAATATGATTTTAAAAAACAGAACCGAACCAGCCAATCCACTGCGTCAGGGTAAAAGGTGGAGAATACTGTTGTCCTCCAACTGATTGGGTTAAGTTTCAAAATAGCTTTGGCGCAAAAATGGTCAGAAACAACAATTAAATGAGAAACTGATGAAATGTTCCTATTTTTTATAAGCGATCTCATTCTAATAATGCTAAATTTATTATTTTTTATTATTAGTACTATTATATTTTACTTTTATCAAACATTTATAAATAAAATGTTTAGACGAAAAAGAACTTAAATCTATATGCCCTAAATTGAAGTTGAATGCCTCATAGATATAGAAAGAAAGGTTCGTGAAATTATTCCAATTTTATTTGTTACGAATATTCAAATCTAGTGATAATGCTCCACATATTTTACAAGCATTTTGTATACAAGTATATAACTACATCTTGAAAAAATAATCAAAATATCACTTCTCAATATTTTTATTTTCAATTGAAAGTGCTTTGATTTAAACTATTATATATTAAATTAGTTAAAATATCACTATTGCGTCATTATTACACCATTTGAATCCTATTAAAATAATTTAATATTTCTTAAATCAACAAAACCTCCGCTTTGAATTCAAAGTTCGAACTAATTTTCAAAAGCTTAAGCTTAATTGACTTTCCCTGCTCCTTCAAATGTATTATAACTTAAGTGATATCGAAATTAACCCAAAATCCCAATGGAATAATACTTTTATTGCTGAAATTAAAAGAGTGGTTTACAATCAAGATACTTGGAAACAAAAAAACACAAAACTAGGGCGTAGGTTTGCGAGGTGGGGCTATGGTTCGAGGACAGAGGGGAGGACAACAATCCGTTGATTGGTTGGCGGGCTTGAGTGGGTGGAATGGAGGAAAGGTTGACAGTTGAGCAGCAGCAGGGATGGAGAAAAGGAATTACGATAGTTCTCAGGAGTGCTGGTTGGAACTAGTGATAGTGGGCACGAGGAAGAAAGGGGTTAGCCACAAGCTACCAAATTTGGCGGGGGCTGGCAGCAACACGCAGTAAAGGGAGTGAGGGTTTACGACCTTCTGCAGATAGGGTGGGTTGGGACCGTTGGCAACAGTGAGGTGTTTGAGGGTGTTGTGGCTGCAACAGAATGACTCCCTTGGCTAGTAGCTGGGACTCAGGGAAGAGGGAGGGTGCGCAGCTTGGAGGGAAGCGATAGATGAGAGAAATAAGGACACATACCACTTCTGTACGAGTTAAAGCCAGAACACTTTCTTGCCGTTGGATACAACCCTAGAAGGAAAAATGGGGATGCCAAAGGGCTGTATAAATAGAAATCTCAAGCAAAAGCTAAACCCTAACACAAATAACAACATTTTATAATAAAGAATAACTAAGAGGGGAAACACCTCACTTGGGCGGCAACCCCAACCTAAGCAGGGTCAGGTTCGGTCTAGCCTCCCTATTGAACCCGTTTGGTCAGTTTAGGCCCCTAGCCCCTGTGTGGATTGACTAAAATTAAATAAAAATAAACCATTAAAGTTAGTGAGCTAAAGCAACATCATTTAAAAATAAAATAAAATAAAAAAATGAATAAAAATAACAGAAGTGTCATTCTAATATGAGCAACGACAACAGTGTTCTCCACCTTTTACCCTGACGCAGTGCGCTAAAGGCGCCAAACGGCAATGTTTCCTGCAGGAGTTAGCTGGTCCAGTGAACCGGTCAAGGCAGGAAGATTCGCGACCTCTATACGAGGCGGAACAACCGCCCTTCCTTATGCCTTCTTCTTTTTATGTAGTCTTTAATGACTATTTTTTGGAGTCCTCCTACCTACCCACCCCTTCCTTTGGTGTGGGAGTTTCCTTTCCCATTTCTTTCATATTCTCCTCTAATGAGAGCCTATATATTGTTGTTTTCAAATAATTAGAGCTCATTTTTTTGTTATTTTCATATTGTAGATCCCTGTGTGAAGTTGTTCTCCATGTACTAGGGTTGTATCCAAGGAGGTGGTGGAATTTTGATTGTATCATGCTCCGATGTGGTGTAGTATCTTCCTCATTCCCCTTTCACAATCCTCCCATTCTCTTCTCCCTAGCCGCCGGATATTGTTGTTCAACCCTTCGATAACCAACCTGCATTCTGTCGGTCACTCCAAGCAGCCCGCCTTGTTGTCTGAGCACACCCCCACCTGCATCCCGCCACCACTTCCTCTTCTCCAATTCTCCTGTTCCCTTCTTGTCGTCCGAGTCACCCCCACCAACACCCAACACCTTGCCTTGCCTTTCTCACCACTTTCCCTATTTCCCCATTCCTCCAACCATCAACCACAACCCCTCCTTCCAAATCCCCTTCTCTAACCTACTCCCACAACCTCCAACCCTTTCCCGTTCCCTTACTAGTTTGCCAATGCCACCACCATCCCGGATCCTCTCTTCCAGCCTTAGACGGAGCATAGTGTCATTGTATTGTTCTTTCCTGTTGGGTCGTGTTGTGGCCCTATTTCTACATTAATAAAAGTTTGCTCTTGATTTTACATTGAGTACCTACTTGTTCCGGTATCATTCCCCTGACGACATAAATTCCACATTTGAATTAATGATGGTATCTGTGTGATGAGAAACTGGGGAAGGGTTGTCTGGCTCAGGTTGGATCCTTCAGAGTGAAAACTTTTGATTTTTAATTTATTATTATTATTATTTTTTCCCCTTTTATGGAAGAGAACATTCCAAATGAAAATTCAACATCATCAAGGGTTCGCTAGATTATCAAAACTAAATAGGGCCCAAGATTCAATTGTTTTATCATTATTTCCCTAGGCCACAAGCTAAAATTACAAAGAACGGTGTGCAGGGGGTAATATTAAATAAACATTTATAATATAATTTCTTAAGGTAAAAAGCAGATGTACTTTAAATATAAAGTCAAATTATAATGAAATTTTATTCAATTAGAGACATGAAAATAAAAAAAAAAAACAATAAACGTTGCTTCAAACTTATTTGGCTAGTTTCTTAGAATAAATTTATTTAGTGTTCTTGATTGGCAGCCAAACAATTTTGAAATAGGTTGTAAGTTTGATCATTTACCCAGATTCACAAAAACTACATTTCCTGATATAAATTTTCGAAACTTCAAAACAAAAATAAATCTAAAAATACCAACGGGAATATTCACGCTGTGGATAGGAGAACCCATTACACTCAAAGGAATGATAATCCGATACAATATAAGTCTGAAAAATGATCAACCGTAGCAGCTCATTTTAATGACAAAATAAACCAATCTTTCTTACATCGTGTACTCGACTAAAGTAAGACTTAACATATTTTGCACCCAACAGATTTAGATCGAACAAAGAAAGATAATTACCATAATTGAATTTCATCCAGAACACTGAAAATGACTAGACAACAATTTCACAAGACGGCATGATAGAATGGTTGGTGTAGGTCCAATATCAGACAAGATGGTTTGGTCATATTAAACATCGACCATTTGATGATCCGTTTAGAAGAATAATTGTTTTAAATTCGACTTATGTTAAAAAAAGTAGAGGTAGACCTAAAATGATTTCGAAATATTTGTATAAAAAAGATCTTAATTTATTAAATGTAAATGAAAATATAACACTCCATAGGGGACATTGAAGAAAAAGGATTCATGTAGCCAACCCTACTTAGTGGGATAAAGGCTTGTTGTTGTACATGATAGAATGGTTGCAATTAAAGCATAAAAATAACAAATAAAGTAAAAAGTATTAATATTGAGAATTGTTGTGGACAACTGTTTTTTTGAAAAACAATAACATAACTATTTCTAGAAATAAAACTTATCGAACCACATTATAAATAAAATTACATATTCACAATACATTAATTTCAGTAATCTTGAAATAAATGATTGGCATACCACATTACCTGGGCAATCGATAAAAAAGTTTCAAAAGTAGTTGATTAGCAAAATTGAAGGATTTTGGAATTCCATAAATTTGTCTGCAACGAAATTAACTAGTGTCTATGTAATCCAACAAGAGAGAGAGAGAGAGAGAGAGAGAGAGAGAGAGAGAGAGAGACAGGAGAGAGACTTGTTATAGACTTCAAAATCAGATAGAAGAATACTAGTGGTACGGTGTTAAAAACAAGCTTATGGTGTATAAGATTCGTATAAAGCTTCAACCATTTACCTGCATGATAAGTTCCAGGCACGGCAAGCTCCAAATTTTGGCATTTTACCAATTCAAGCGAAACAGACTGGGCATGCACCAAAAAATAACCAATATAGCAGCATCAGGAATAAAGAAAAACAAAAATAAATAAAAGAGGCATTTACATACATACCACCCAATTCCTATGAATTTACATATCTAACACCTAAACTTTACTTTCTTACATTTATATCACTCAAATATTTCATATCACATAAAAAATACCACTAAAACGTGAAATGCAACTTTTCATGTTTCATGTATAGATAAGGCAGAATTTATGTAAAAATTGGTGTATATGTGTTAGAAATGTAAATACATAAGAATTGATTGGTACCTACGGAAATCTTCCTAAATAAAAACAAATTAAAACCTGCCTGCAAATCTAGCGTAGTAAGGCTAGGCAGCTGCTTATCTATTCGTTTGAAAACATGATAATACAAATCCCATGCCTGAAACCAAGAGAGAAAATAAAATTTACATAAGTTGGAACAAAGAAACTATCATATTGCAAATAAAATCAACTCATCACTCAGTAGATATGCCAGAGAAGTTAGCTAAATGACCTGAGTAAGCTCGCCATCCCTTCCAGTCCTCCTGTAATTCAAGCAGCATTCCCGAGCCTCCAATAATTCACGACCATAAGCCTGAAATGGCGTTCATAAAAGCCCCCATTAATTGTAATTATTTGATATCCCGGGCAATCGCAACTTGAATCATGGGCAAAAAGGACTGGTTAAAACTATAATAAATCAGGGAAGAAAAAAGTAGCAGGTGATGCTTTAAGATATCAATCACAGTTTTAAAGATATCCTCGTTCTGAAAGTGTTTTTAAGATATGGATCGATGCAATAGGAGTAGAATTGGTAAGGTGATGAATTCAGAATTTCAAGTTGCTTACTTCGGTGATTAATTCAGTGATATTAAGCAAATGATCCGCTTATAGTAAAAAGTTCTCCAATATTATACAGGCTTTAAGATAATGTGTAACGTCTCGTTTCAGTTACCTGAGGAGAGGGAATGAAGAACCGAAAAAGGGGATATGAAAAGTCAAGCAAAGGGGAGATGAATCAAGTGAGTCGGGTATCCGAAGAAATGGGAGATAAAGTGATACCGGAGTTAACCCAAATCACAAATTGAAAAACATTTTATTACTGATTTCAAAACAAGGATGACTCAACAATAACAACAACATAGTACAAGTAACAACAGATAACGAGTCGCATGCCAAAATAAAAGCAAATACAAAATAAATGACAAAAGAAAGAAACCACACTTTCTATCGAGGCGGCAGCTCCGTGGCAGGGATAAGAGGCGTCTGTTGGAGCAACGACGAGAGACGCTAAAGGGGTAGGTGCCCGGGGTTGCTGGGAGGAGCCCAAGGCCGAAATCATTGGCCCACTGGTGGTGTTAGTCAGAGTCAACGAAGAATGGATGAACAACCAATAGGTCAGATTGCTAGTCTACGCGGAGGGAAGTGGCTAGTGGGCTTTGCAGGCGACTACGCGAGCAAGGGAGGTAACTAGTGACCGATCTGTGTAAAAGGGGGTTTAGGGTTTAGGGTATTGACTGGGGCGAGCAGGAAATGTGACCAACGGTTTGTCTGTGCAGAAGTAGAGTGTTAGCGGGAGCTACGGGCAACGAGGGCGAAATGTGCTGTCGGGATTTGCGAGCAATGGGGACGAGTTGGGAAGGGGATCAACGGTCTGTAAGTAGGGTGCCGACGAGACCTATGATCTGCTAAGAAGAACAGGCAAGGTCGACTCACCTAGGGCTGTCAAAAAAACTCGTTGTTTGCGAACAGTTCGTGCTTGATTCGTTCAAAAAGCAAACGAGACGAACACGAACAATTTTTTAGCTCAGTTTATAAACAAACCAAATACGAAAAGTCCTATGTTCGATTGTGTTCGAATTATAAAATAATTATATTTAAAAAACTTATCATATTTTAGAAATAATTATAAACTCTAAAAATTTATCATATTTTAAAAAATTAAATCCTATAAATTATAATATATAATAAATGAATAAAAATAATATATTAATATTAGTAATATAAATATTATATTTTTATGTAACATATGTTATATAATTATATACTATATATGTAAAAAAACACTAAGCCCCTTACCCAAAATGGCCTCCCCTTCCCCTCTCGAAAGCATTCAGGTTCAGCCGGCTCTCCTTCTTCTGAGTCTGCTCCTACTCTCAAAATCGCGAAAAGTTTTAGGCAGTGAGAGCTAAAAGTTTATTGTTTGTGTTTGTTCTCTAATCTCTGTTTTTATTTATCTTCGATCAAGTTTTTGTCCTCGGTGAGTCGACATTGGATCGACTGCTCGATATTCTTGCTTGGTTGCGTGATATTGTTGCTTGGTTGCTTGGAATGTTGTCGAGGTGTCATCTTTGAGTAACTTTTCTTTAATATTTAATTTCAGGTTCGCCTCTTAACTAAATTTTCTTAAATTTCTTTTAGATTTATTTAGTTTTTTTGAGCGGTTCCTAGTTTTTAAAGTTTTTGAGAGTGAAATCTCGCATATGGCCTCTAGATCTGATATTTTTTTATGGATGAAATCCAATATAAGGGTTTCGTTGTGAGATATGCTTCAGCTATCGTGCATTTGTATTGTGATTCATGCAGGTTCAAACATTAATTTCAAACATACTTCAGCATTTGTGTTGTGCTTTGACTATTGCCTCTAGATCTGATGGGGGAATTATGTGGAAGCTAATTAATGAAGCAAGTTTTCTAAATGTAATCAACATTAAGTAAACTATGTTATAGGACTATAATGTTTGAGTTTATGATAAAGCTTATTATGGCTTTGCAGCTTGAAAGCAATATTACTAATAAATTACTCTATCAGATAAGCTGAATTATTGAATGAAGAAATTTTCATATATTTCTAGTGTTACACTCATAGTGCTCCTATTTTGTTGAAATAACAAAACTGAAGCAAGAAGAGCAGTTTGTTTTGAATCTATTTGAAGAATTCTTTTGTTATTGTGGAATGACACAACTTTGTGTAAAATTGTCGTATATACTATCAAACTTTTGTATTGGAGAACTTCTGTTCTTTGCAACGGAGGTACGAGCTGAAAACCTGAGCCGCTGTGCGTTGATGTCCTTGTTGAATCTGTTAATTGATCTTTTGAAACGAAAATTTACATCTTGTATTCTATAAAATTTAGCCTAAATCCTCCCAAAATGAAAAATGACATTTAATTCCTACAGGATCTTAAGTACAGTTTTTCCTTTGTTTAGCCTTAAATCGAGGATCTAGTAAATGCTGCTGGAAGCGGGATATACGAGATTTATAGATGCTGAAACGGGTGAAGGAGGGTGAAGGAGGGTGGGAGGAAATGAAGAATGGTTGCATGGTGAAGTCTGGCATTTTTTATTTTTTGTTAAAGATTTAACTGGTGTGCCTGTAAATCTGAATTATATATGTAAATACATATGTATTGTGTGGTATGCATGTAAATGTTTCATATATCTATACATACTCTTGGGGTTATCACAGCTTGGACAACCCATGTGTTTTAGTAGCCGCAGCTTCCCCGTTGGATATATTCTGTTTAGAGTAAATTGAAGTTTAGGTGTTAGATATGTAATACATAAGAATTGAGTGGTTTTTATGTACATCTTCCTCCACAGAAAAATTAAATAGTGTTAAATTCATCTCATCATACGTTAAATTAAAAACTTGCTTTTTCTTTTCATTTCTTTCATCGTCGGCAATTATTTTTTGGTTTGTTACTTCACATTTGCTTCATGTTCTGAAAAGTTATGGGCATTTTTCCTTTCTTAGTTCAAATGTATATTTCACCTGGTACTTGTTCTTAACAGTTTGTAATAATATAGTTGAAGAAATAATTTTTTTCTTTTAAAAAAAGGGATGTTATTTATTTTTATTTTTTGGTACATTAATAATTAATCATTTTATTTTTTTCAATTCATTTCAAATCAAATTCGAACCGAACACAAACAAACCGTACAATATAAATAATTTAAACATTCTGAATATTTCAAAAATTTCAGACTAATTTCGAACAAATCGAACCGAACAGTAAATTCACGAACAATTTCGAACACGAACCTATTTTAAAAACACAAAATTTCAAATGAACCGAACACGAACATGAGCTCTATTTGTTAATGTTCGGTTCGTTTACACCCCTCGACTCACTCGAGGCCACACATTGAGCTAGAACGCAACTAAAAAGAGGGAAGTAACAAATCATAGATAAACACCACCTTGGGTGATGTACATCCGAAGCACCGCTCCTCTTCGGATACAACCCTCCGAGAGGGAACGCCTTAGCAGCACACCAGAAATCGGAGAAGGATCAAAAGTGCTTAGCAATCAGCACACAACAATTATAAATAAAATAGGAGTGGAGGCTAGACTAGGTAAGTAAGAGAATAAACAAAGATGAAATAAGTGCCCGTTTAGGGTAGCTTATAGGGTGTGGCGGCGTTTTGAAAATGCTGCCTCCCTGTTTGAATATCGCGATCGGGGCTAACTTTTTGGTGCTGCAGTGTTTTTCTATTGCTATTTTCTTCATGGTGTTGCAGGTCGTCTGCCCCCTGCATCCCGCGTATCAATAGGAAAAAATCCCTGTGCCGCCCTTCGCATATCTCGCTTGCCGCTTCGACTCGCTCCCATGCCCTCGCCCCCACGCCCTCGCCCTTGGAGAATCGACCAGGACCTCTGCATGCACAGGAGATCGGTGCTCTTTCCAGGAAAATCAAACGCCTTCCCTGTCAGATCCCTCGGTTCGCCGAGCCGATCCTGCCCTCTCCTTCGCTAAGGTCGCGACAAGAAATAGATAGGTTTCCATTTGAGGAAGCTATTAATGACTTCCTATCTGGTGTCATCCTTCGGTTCCCTGATGCGGAAGGAAGACGATAGTCATGGCAGCACTAGGATTCAATTTAATCCGTCCCCTCTGGGATGCAATTTAATCCGTCCCCTGGTATCATGCTACACTTTTCTAGGAGTTAGAGATCTTGTTTAATTATTTTTGTTAACACTTTATTTACACATTTGATTCTTATGTTTTCTAACATTGGTAGTTGGGAGTCTCTTGTGAAGACAATGAGGCTATGTTATTCTTTGAGATCCCTGGAATTAGTGTTCCACTAGTATGTCTTCTCTTATATATGTCCCATTCAATAAATGTTTTAAATCCTTAGAATTTCTGATATGTGTGCTTTAAGGCAGTTAGAATATAGAGTAGTTAAAATTTTAAAAAGTGTTTTCCTATACTAGTAAACTGAGAGAACTATTTGATTTTGTGTTTTACGTTTTGTTTTAAATGGGTACAAGCAAGATAGCATGAATGCTTAACTTGCACTACTAGATATAGAATCATTTTAATTAGCTTAAAGCTTATGCACTTTATTAATCTACTATTTGTAATACATGAACTGAGAATGTACTCAAAAAATCAAACTCATTCAATTTCCAATAAATCAACCTATAAATTTTTGGTAGACTGTGCTTTTAATTTGGTTTCTAGCTTTGCTTAATTGATAAAATAATATGGAAAGATTGAATAAATATTTATAAGAAATTTGTTGAATTATCTTAACTATATAGTTTAACTGAGTAAAGCTATTTCTTTGTTATGAAATAATGCTTTTATCTAATGGAGAAGTTGTTAAAAGCCTAGGACTTCATTTTGATATGTTATGATTTCAAACTTTTGTATTACGTACTTCTGCGCTTATTTTAGTTCCGTTACAAACATTTTCACCAAACAAATGTATGAGAGTTACTAAGTTATTCTGCATAAGCTCCCCCATATAGCAAGCCGGCTTATTCTGATAATCTGCAGATTATCAGAATAATCCGTTTATCAGCAGATTATAAATAATCAACAGCTGCCCCAAACAGACCCTAGGAGTGAAAAAGAAGAGACAAGAATTTGAAATGCAGTCCAACAAGGAAAGGAATAAGCAGGAAAGATATTAAGGCATGAGAAGAAGGGACGGAAGCTTCCGCCCCAAATGGTTCAGTTCAGCTCAGTCTAGTCCAGCAGGAAGGCTGGGCCGGTCAATTTTTTGCACTGGCTCGAACCAGAGACCCTTGCGTCACGAAGCAAAAGGTTGGAAAGCTAAGAAGGTTAATTTCACTCTATAAAATGTTAAAATCAACTTTCCTGCATCATCAATGGATTATAAATTAATTTTGTTAACATTAAATAAAGAAAAAATATAAAATAAATAAAAGTTAAGATGTTAGAATTAGAATGGATTAGTATATATTAAATTGAATAATTTAGCATAAATATATGCATAAAATGGCCACTTAAGCATTTCAATATTTTTACAAGTATCAAAGTAAAGGAGAAGTCAAAATAAAAGATTGAAAATCCAAAAATTAAGTCATATAATATCACAACGAGCACTCATACTTTTAATCTATGGTAATATTTTGGTTATTCTTAACTATTTAACATTAGTAGTCGCTGATCTTGGTACAAAATTTATTTTGATTTATATATTATTTTCTTTATTGGTCACATTATTATGAGTACTTGAAGCTTCTTACTATCATGCATTGGTGAATATTATATATAATATATAGAATTGAATGTGATCAGCACGTGAATGATATGTCTCTATTGATTGTTTGTATGTGCGTGAGTGATTATGATGGAATCAAACCTTTATGGTACTAGAGGGGAAAACTAAGGTATTCCGTCACGTAAATGAAGAATAGCATATTAATTAATATAAGTTTTGAACGGTACTTCAGTGACGATTGTTCATATATAAAATAATATAGATATGTCATCAATATACTATTGATTGAATAACATTAAATATAAAATGTTTATATTAATTTATTAAAAAGTTTAACTGACATGCATATTACATTTATTTCTCTTGTATTACTGCAGTATAAGAATATGAGTAGGGGTGAAAACGATTCGAACATAAGCGAGCCCAGGCTCAGCTCGTTAAAAAATTGTCACTGTTCATGTTCGACTCCTTCATATTTCGAACAAAGAGTCGTTTTTAAAATCCTAATCTCGTCACACAACCGTAGGATGTTAAAGGTTAATGCCAAATTAAAATGTTATTATTTATATTAAAATATCATTTAAATATAATATAATATTTTTTAATCTATTTTTTAAAATAATAATTTCAATGGATTATAAATCTTTGTAGCCATGTAGTCAATTAATTTTTTTAAAATACTACTCATCAAATATATATATATATATATATATATATATAATTATTTTATGTCAAACACGAACAAACAAATCTTTGTTCGTGTTCGGCACGTAACTTAGCGAACAAATCGAACACGAGTTTTTTAATGAGCCGAACACGAATTTTTCGCGAATAACGAGTCGTTCTGACAGCCCTAAGTACAACTTTCGCTGGCTAGTTTAACTCACTAATATTTTTAAACTAATTTTTATCGTGGCATATTAAATCCTCTAAATTTACTAATAGTAAATTTAAATTACAAAAAAAATTCAACTGTTTAATTTCAATAACAAGAAATCAAGTAATTGAAAAATAACTAAGCATCATAACCATTGTACAAATAACTACAATAACTAAGCATTAGAAACATTGTATGAAGCATTGCAATAATGCTTTCTTCAAGTCGTCCATTATGATAACAATTTAATTAAGTATTTTCTTCTAAAAATGATGATTAAAGGTGGGAATGCGCTAATATTTTACAACATCATTATACTCACCATTTCATTATAACAAAAAGTCTATATAAAAGATGCTAATATGCAAAAAAAATTAAGTTTACAAATAAAATTTCACTTTCCATTGAGTTTTCCTAGTGGCTTTAGCAGATAGGAGGTGGCTAGTCATGACGAGATTTAAAACTAGTCAAAGATATTTCTTGTTCTTTGAAAGGATAGTCTAGCTTAGAATGCGAAAATCGAGCCTGGGCTAAGAATTAACTAAAATGGGTACAAAGAGTTGGATAGTGACAATTAAATTTTCCATACTTATTTTCCATAACTATTAACAAATAAAAGAGGTGTTAAATAAATTAAATTAATATATATATATATATATATATATATATATATATATATATATATATATAAATTTAACTCGTTACTGATTGTCTGTGTCTTCTATAGGCATTTTCCTTTCTATTACTTATCATTTAATCACTTAATTTAAACTTTAATTTCAATTCATTTCATACTCATAAACCACAGTAATACAGAAAAAAAATATTATGCATGTTAGTTAAAGTTTTAATAAATCAATATAAACATCTGTTGTTATTTAACTAATTTTACTATATAAATAATATATCTAAGTCATTTTATATATGTATAACCGTCACAAGAGCACCATCTAAAAATTATACTACTTGAAGTACTTCAATATCAATATTCTTTCTCATTTACATGCAGGGTTATCTTAGTGTTTCATCGCTAGTACCATAAAGATGTGACTCCAGCATAGTCAGTTATGCATAAATAAGCAAAAAATATATACATATCAATTATGTGGTCATCACATTCAATTCAATATATTGTATCTAACATTCACCAATGAATGATAATAAATAGCTATAAACATTCAAAATAATGTGACCCATTAGAAAAAGAGCATTTAAATTAATATTAAGTTTTTAAAAGTATCAATAACTAAAAAAAAAAGTTAAAAAAATATTACTACAGATTAAAAGTACGAGTACTCACAATGATGTTAATTAATTTCTTTGATTTGCATTTAACTCGACTCTTCTAAAATTGAAAGCCTAAATATAAGTATTCATACCACAAAACTTTAATTAGTTATCATTTTAATTATATATTAAATTTACCTTATTTAAGTATAAAATTTTCATTATTTTTTTATAAAATTCTAATTAACTTCATTTAGCTATTAAAATTCATTAATTTATAATATAAACCCAAATTTTCCTTACCGAAGTTTGTTCGGGTCAATCTTCTTCGTCTAGCCCCCACCCTTAGCATATCGCCTCACCCGACCTCCAAGTCTCTAGTATTATATATAATATTAAATAAAGTATTAGATTTTACATTTTATAAATTCGATTGAGAACTAACCCGTAGACGCACGACTCACTTTGGCTCTCCCGCACGTGTCCCCTTCCGCACATCACCTCGCCCGACCTTCGCACCATCCACTTTTTGTTGCCTTTATCTCTCCTCTGCTCACGACGATGTCATAGTTGACTCCATCGACTAGGTGGAACGCTAATGTCATGTCACTGCTCGACAATGCCTCCTCCGCGACATCCTCTTCTCTGAACTCTACAAGTAAGCTGCTTGTTATGATAAATAGATGAACTTCACCTTCTCGGCTTCCCGATCTCCCTTCGTTTCTTCTCCCCTTTGCTCAGCTCTTCGTTTCTTCTCCCACTCTTTGGCTCTTCGATTCCTCTTCCCCGGGTAAATGCAATGAGACGTCAAAATCCTCTCCACTTAAAAAATTTCATCCCCAAAATTTAAAAACCGACTACCAGTCATTTCTACTTGAGCAGGTTGACATTAAAACTCGGCTCTCACACAGAAACGACTCCGTCAAGCCCTGAAACGACTCAGTCAAGCCCTGACCCACAGACATGACTCGCTTCAGCTCTCTTGCACTCATCCACTTCTTCACATCACCTCGCCCGACCTTTGCACCAGTCACACTCAGTCACCTTCATCTCGCCTTCTCTGCTCATGACGATGTCGTAAGTCGTCATCATCGTCGCTGTCATCATCTTGGTGAAACCTTAAAATCACGCCTCTGCTCGACAATGCCTCCCCTCGAGGTGTCCTCTTCTCTCGATTCTACATGTAAGTCGTCAACTATGATTTATAGGTAAACTTCACCTCTTCGACTTCTCAACCTCCCCTTGTTTCCTCTTCCCTCTACTCAGCTCTCTATTTCCTCTCCCTCTCTTTGGCTCTTCGATTCCTCTCCCTCAGGTAAACATAACGAAGCGTCACATAGAGAAGTGATGCAAGTTTTTTTTTTAGGGACATGATTAAATGTTTTCTATGACCTTTAGAAAAGCTAACCAAACAAAATGAGAATTTATGAGATAAAAGTTTTCATTATTAAATATTTTCTATGGTAACCTTTAGAGAAGCAAACCTAAACAAACCAAATGTTAAAATTCTCTACTCTTGATGTAAACTCCTCTAGAATAAAAAGAAAAAAAAAGATCTATAATGACATTCATAAAATGTGGCATTATCGTTAAAATTTTCCAATGAATATCACCAAATAAGAAACAAAAGGCTAGTTTAAATGAAAAGGGTAAGACATAAGTAAAATTGGAAGCAGAGCTCCAACCAAAAAGCAAGGGTTTTAACTTTGCATGTGCCAGATTTAAAAATGTTGGATCAACTAAAGATGATATTTTGTTAGAGATTTAAAAGGGAGGAACGAATTGATTAACGGCACAAAAAATGATTCCATAGAATAATTGATATTCAAGGAGGACTTAAACAGGGGAAAAACCTTATAATTGGAAAATGATAATGTATGAATAAATAATTCTCACAGCGCAAGAAAAATGCACCTGTTTGAAAGATAATTCCATGTTAGTCTCAGGGCCCTCCTCAAGCATAGTATGCAATGGATCCAGCACAGCTAGCATTCCCTCGATATTATGTTCGCCAAAGTACAAACGGCTAGCTTCCTCCAAAGCCTCATGCCACATCTCATGCCATAATATAGCAACCCTGATAAGCTCCTTAGATACAAGTTGAGCCTGGAATACTCAAATATAACATCATCAAAAAATATTTTGATACAGGTAATAAAGTCAATTTCTAATTAGGGACATTTACATAAATACCACACAATTCTAATGTATTTATATATCTAACACCTAAACCTTCATATTTACATGCACAGCACACAAATCTTAACATCAAATCAAAAATATTACCATCATTATCCTTTTAAAAGGGAAATACACCTTTTAATGCACAGGTTTATGACAAATGTTATAAGTGTAAATATCAAACTTTGAGCGTTAGATATGTAAATGCACAAGAAATGTGCAGCATGCATGTAAATTTCTCTTCTAATTATTAGGATGAGTTTCACCTGATCAACAAGCACCCCACTATGCTGTCTGATTTTATCAACAACTTCCTGCGCTGCAGCTCTACGCAACACACTTATTGATTTGCAAGCCACCAAAAGAGGGTACATGAGAGCCTGAAAAACATAGCGGAAAACAGGATCTGATTAAACTAAAGATTGGAATTGAAGAATATCATACTTCACTGTGATAAAGCAATCAAACTACCAAGTCTTACATAAGGTTTAAGCATCGAAGTTGCAAACAATCAAAATTATTGATCAAGGTAAAATGGTTGAATATGCTTTAAAATGAAAAGCTACAATGGTTGTAAACGAGAATTATGCTAAAACTCCAGACACCTGCATGCATGAAATGTGAATGTCTAGTTGTGTTTGTTATATAGATCTACTGGTTGAGAACTGTAAGGATCTATAAATCTTAAAAAAACATTTCAATAATCACCATTTGCGTTGCTTTATCACTCAACCAAATCAGCTCAAAGAGATCCAATTTCTCGAAGGCCTAATCATAAGAAGTCGGATCATTCTACAAAAGTGACGAGTCCAATGAATTTTCACATCTTTTTTAACTGGGAAAGCTTTGCCTTCTTTCAATTTAATTTACAAATTGATTAAACAATTAAAAAAATAAAGATTGCATAGTCCTTCCATTGTTAACATGGATAAAAAAATTCTTGTCCTTGCAAGCATAAAATGTGCCCTTTAATTAAATAGATAAAATTTATATAAAAGGATTAGGAAGAAGGGATAGGACTAAAGTTGCAAAGATAAAAGTTCTTAAAATTTTTTTTAAGAAAAAATTTAACACCTCTGGTAACACTCAATTGGAATAAATGAAAACGAATACTTATAAAGGCAAACCTAAATAGTTGGGATAATGCTAATGGCTGAAGCTGATTTCCTTTATAAATATGATTAGTTATATGGCTATTGATTAATAAATTATTTAATGAGGCCATTTCTGTTAATTGCTTTTTCTCTAAGATCCAAATTTATGAGAATCTTCCTCTTCTCCATCCAGGTTGTGTACAAAGAATCCTTCATCAACTTAAAATAAAGTTCTCCTTGTTCAAATGACAAAAAAAAAAGAGAAAGTCATTAATCACTTTATTAAATAGCTATCAAAACAAAATATAATAAATTAATGCATCAATCTTCCGCCCCCGCCCCACCCAGCCCCCCCAAACCAATATGACCGCCAGCAATCCATATAAGGTTAAAAAAATAGCACTCTACATTCTTCCAAATCTCCTTTATAACTACCTCCACACAAAAAGAAAAGAAAAAATTCAGATGTAATAACCCAAAAAAAAATATGTATATTTAATAAAAATATTACTATTTAAATTTCTCTAAATATTATAATAATAATTTATTTAACAATTTAAACTTTAAAAATTCAACAGAAAAATGTATTTAAATTAAAATTAACTTTTTACAATCATCAAGTAAATACCATATATATGTAATAGAAGGAAAAAAAGAAATTTGTTCTGACTAGTGTTAGTCTAGCTAAGAGTAAATTGAAAACGAGCGAAAGGTATCGAGCGAACGAGAAGATAGAGATCAAGAGGAAGAGCATACAACAAACTCGAGCTAGCAGGCGGTCAAGCATACATGCAGGGTCAAGCAAACTCGAGCTAGAAAGCTTAGGCCAAGCTTTCCGTGGCTAGAGGGCTTCAACCAAAAGGATGGGGCGGAAGAAACATTGGCATCAAGCACGACATTGTCACGATTCAGAAAAATATCTAGGTCTCCTCATGTTCATGTTTTTTTCATTTTTCATTTTTTTTTTTGGAAGGTAAAACCCTAATAGATGTTGAAAGTTATAAGAATAGATGAAAAACTGAATCAAGTTGGGTATGCTTATATTTTATTCTCTTACTTGGTGGTATGTTCACACACATAAAGAAACAAACAAAGAAAATGTAATTTTAATAAATAAAAATATAAATACTTTGTTAGCTAGTTGTATAATTCCAAATAGTTTTTAAATCATTTATTACTTTAAATTAAAAAATTATAACTCTGTTTAAGTTATAGCAATTAAGAGCATAAGTATGTATTTTTCTTTAATTACATTATAACTAACATGGACTTATCTGTAAATCAAAAAAGGAATAAAATTTGTAATAATGTATGTACATAAATAATTAGTATTTATAAAATAATCAAAATTATTAAATTAAGTTCAGACATTTTATTCTTAGGAAGATAATATTATTTATAGGGCAATGATTTCAAAATTTTTTAAATGCTTGTTTGCATAAAAATAAGCTTTATGAAAGCTATAAGATAAATTTAATGATCCTTTATTGAATATGTAATATGCATGTAATTTGGTTTAACTAATAGGAATAGTTGAAGAGATGAGGGCAAGATTGAGTCAAGTATTTGCATTTCTCAAGGTAAGTAATTATACTTCTAAGTCAAAGTAATATTTGTGCTTAAAAACGAACTGGATTTAATAAGCATGCCTCTGATTCAATTTTATTATAAGATAACATAGTGTATTTTAACATGCATAATATACAAATGACATCTAATGAATCATCATTCTCATTAACTAATCCATCAATTCTTAGAAATGAATTATATTTCTTAATTTTATTCTATAATTGCTTAATTTACATTATAAAGAGAAATATATTATATGTTTTAAAAGAATGCTAATAAAATATTGCATGAAGGACTGCTTGTATTTATACATTAATAGATACAATCTGTCCACTTATAATACTATAAATTGAAGACTTCATCTTTCACCACAGACAATGGTAGAAATATAATATATGCCCTACTATGCTAACAAAGGATACATCCAAAGGTAAATTGATATGTTTGTATCTTAGTTAAAACAGAACTTTTTATATGTTCTGTTGTGCGGTAGGGAGACACGTCAATTAGAATGGAGTTAAGTTATATATAAACGGTGGTCCTAACATAGATGTAGTAGCATATATAAGCAAAAATATAAATTAAAAATATGATCATATCATTAAATAATTAAACTCTTAGAAGTTAAGATAAAAGTAATGATTCCACAATTATACTTCACTTTAAGTTTAAAGCAACTTCTATTGTCAAAATTGTTATTCAAATGTTCAGCATATTATAAATATTTTTTTACAGTTCAAAATGCAGATTAGCATGTATGTTGCTTCATTTTCTTTGAACTATTATAAGTAGAGCTGTAATTGAATCACTTTGTTAAGTTGAAAACGCATTATGTTTCTTAATTAAAAATTCAAAACTAAATTGATAACAGAGTTAACACAAGAACCAATAGGAGAAGCAAATATTATTATGTAAAATCAAATAGGATTATAATCAACGATACTTGAAATAGGGAAAACACGGCACAAACACAAATACCCCACTAAGGCGAGGTAGGAAGGTGGTTGTGACCAGGTAAGTATGGGGTCATAGAGCCATCTGATGGCGGGACAGCAAGCTGAGCAGAGGCGAGGGGGTTTGGGAGGGTGGAAGAAGGCTGGGGGTGGTGGTGTAAGAAGGGGCGGCGGCAGCAAGGAAGGTGTAGGGAGGGTGTGGCAGCACATAGGAGAGGCACAGAGAGGGCGGCAACAAGCATGCAAGGGGAACATGGGAGGAATAATGCAAAGATAACTACCACCTTGGGACCGCATACAACCGGAATACCACTTGTCCTCAGATACAACCCTAGCAAAGGAAAGACATCGACGAAAGAAAACTAAAGCGAAAAAACACAACAAATAACACATATATGGTCCTAGGGTGAAGGAGAGTGGAGCCCGGTCCAAATAGGAGGGAACCATGCATAGGGAAGGATCAATTGGATTTTCTCGAGACTGGATGGACTCGGTTGGGCGTGCGACAATTGCTACTAGGGCAGAAGAGCCCCGAGTAGTAAATCTAAACTACAAAATAATTGAAGGAAGAGAATAATATAACATAGATGTGGTCCTAAAAGAGAGTTGTCCTCAATCCACTATTGGTCTACACTTCCTAGGTTCATGGATTTTTTGTTGCCTCTGAATTTCATATACTACTAGAATGTTCTCAGAGTATCTTATTATTGACCTAAAATTAAGAGTTGTGATGTAAGCTTAGGTCAACTGTTTGTTTCAACTTTTGTAATTCAAAGATTTAGGGCCAAATCTTCACATCACGAAGCTTAAACTTTCCTTTGAAATCCAATGATGCTCAAACCTAAAGTACGCATGTGACACTCAAACTACACCAAATAACCCTCTTTTCATTTAAGTTTCCTAAATGCATGAGAAATAAAGATCCTGATACCCCAAACATATAGAGAATCACACTTTCTATGTCCTTTTCTCGTGAAATACAATGATAACATAATCACATCCCTGAATATCAACACAACTTCTCCGCCAATTCATGCATATAACCCACAAGCCACTGACTTGTCATAATTAAAATCTCCAAAATTCCCAGCAGAAATTCCATTAATTTTTTTTAATATCCCATGAAACCTATTCTTGCATCTTCAAATCCGTACATAGCTTCATCTCTATCATCAAAGTGTTACACATCCTCACCGCAAGCAGACACTACAAGCTCACAGGTCACTTCACGTATATGCACGTATGTATGTCTCTATATAAATGTATTTATGTATGTATGTAAGTATCTATGTATGCATTATATATTATAACCTAAAGCACTAAGTCTTAAACAATATCAATCCCATGTATTATTTTATTTGCATGGATAACTAGCCCGATAGAAAGTTGAGAAGGAGAAAGGAGAAGGAGAAAGTTCAGGATTCAAGTAAAATTTAGTTTTTTTTTTTTTAAGGAGAAAGGAGAAGGTTGCTTTAAATTGAGGAAATGAATATTTTATTATGTTGCAAACGAAAAGAAAAAGACTATGAGGCTATAAAAATAAGAAAATCTATTCTAAGGAGAATACATTATTAGCACTAAGGTACTTAATATCTAATCTATGGATTAAATTATTCATAGGCTTATTGCTATTATTTCTTACAATTTCTTCGGACATTTATGGTATACTTGTAGATTTTTTCTCAAATTGAGCATCATTATCATATATGGTGTAATCAAGAATCTAACACATTGTACCTATTGACCTGCTCAAAATAATTACAAGATATTTTCATATCATGCAAGTCTTATGCACTGCCAAGAAAATCAAGAAAACCCCATAAGATCGATAACTAAACATTAATGTGATGAGGCCAGTCATGAGTAAAGGCCACTAAATCTGCACGTGTTTCACGTGAGAAATAAACTTGCTCAGACGCAAGTAACAAACAAAACACAGATGGCAAAGAACCAATAAGACAGTGCAAAAACAAGAAACTAGCAAGAAACCACAAGAGAGTGAAAGATGTAATTTTGTGGTTATTGAAAAAATCTTTGGTTATAAAGTCAAGAAGTTTCTACTGCTGACATAGAAATAGGATACCAAATTTAATTAGGGGATTTTTTTTTCGATTAATAATCTAAAGATCACATGTGATATCAAAGAGTTACAATTCTAGACTTATTGACGCGGAGCTTGATGGCTGGGCTGAACCTGCCAAGATAAGGCCTCGGTCCAACAGAAGGCTGGACCGGCCCTTTATGGGGTGGGAATCGCCGCCCACTTTTCCCCCTACTCTTTTCATTTTCCGTCTATCTTCTATTTACACGTGTGTTTGCTGAGTTGAGGGTTAGGTTATGTACAGTTTTATTTCATATTTTTGCATGGAGGCATTTTTCCTTGCTATGGTTATATCTAAGGACAGATGGTGCTCCGATTGTACCCTACTCTAAGATGGCGTTTATCCTCTCTGGTTTTCTTCCCAGCTCCTTGCCACCGGCCAGACCACTTCTTCCCTTGCAGCCCAACCACCCACCTGCATCCAACCTCTTGCTCCTTACCCCCAACCAGCCCCCTTCTTCCCCTCCAGCTAAGCCACCCACTTCACCCCATCAGCCTGCTCCCAACTACCCGTCAGTCCCTCCTATACTTCCAGATCTAGCCATCAGCCTCGTCTTTATCCCTATCCAAGCCGTCAGCCACCCTACAACTCCCAACACCAACCCCCTATACCTTACCCACTCCCACTTCAGCCCTCAACCACCTCGCCCACACCACTGTTGTCCCCGGATCTTCCTACCCGACCCTAGCCAAATATTGATGTTTTTCATGTTCTCGTTTCTGTTTTGAAGTCGTGTTTGTAACCCTATTCATATGCTTCTGTTATCGCATGTTTAATTAATTTCAATTTCATCTAGTATCAGAGCTAGCCTAACCCTAGTCATATTCTAGGGTTTCTGACATCCATGTTACCCCCCGCACCCTAGCCTGCTCCCAACTACCTGATAGCCCCTCCTGTACTTCCAGATCCACCCGCAAACCTGCCCTTTCTCCTTGTCCAAGCCATCAACCGCGATCTAGAGAGTCGGAAGGGAGATAAAGACGAGGATTTGAATCAATTCCATAAAGAAGATATCAATGATGAGGAATATTCACAACGCAGCATCAAAATTCAATATTAGAGGAGGCCAGAGAGAATAAACACCATGATCTAGAGAGTCGTGCTTGTAATTTTATTCATTTGCTTAAAAAAATTTGCTTTTGTTATCGCAGGTTTGCTTAACTCTAGTATTACTTATTATAGTTATTACATATAGAAATACATTTTTGTGTGGTAGAACATGGGTACAAATATTCGAAGGATTGATAAATGCAAAGAATTCAATAGAGATTGTAAGACATTGTTTGATCAAATGCAAAAGAAAGTCAAAAACAAAAGAAGAAACACTAACCTGTGGATGCCCTTTTCCGATGCGCACTAATAATGACTGAATCAGTTCTCGCACCGCTTTGTTATTAGAATGTATTCTGGCAATAATTTGAGGCAAGACTACCAACCACATTTCAATCTTAACTAGTGAAAAACCTTTCTGCAGCGCTACTTGAACCTCAGAATTAGCTCCAAAATTGAACCACAAAGTGAGAAGACGAAGAATATCCTGAAGTACAGAGAATAGCGTAACTTATTAAGACATAAACAATTTGTATCACTTAAAAGCTAAAACAGTTAAATGAGCATATGATTCTCATTGTCAACTTAACTTGGACAAGAATTCAAGTGTCTTGGGATGCATGAACACATTTTAGCACAGATTTCAATTAATAAGATCGGAATTAGACAAAAATTTATAGACATTTTTGAATAATTCATTGCCGCTCTTACTTTCAGATGCAGAGTGCCGAAGCTTAAGAAAATAACGAGCACCGTTCATACAAAAAGATCCATTAGTTTTGATGACAGCTAAGGTTACATTAACATATACATTACATTAGCAATCGTTATACTTCCCATTAAACATCACATTATCTTAGTGATAAAATCTGCAAATATGAAAAAACAATAATTCATATGTACCACCAAATACCAAATTTCATTGAACATGTTATTACAATTCAAAAGCTTGCAGGTAATCAAACCAAAATGTTTCATCAGAGGAACCTACTTGTAAGCTGTCATCGACTCCTTTAGCAGTAGATGCACATGCAATAGAATAAAAATATCCAGTAACTGCCGACACAACATATTGTCCTCCAATACTAGGGTAGCCTCGTAGAGTATAATGAGACATAACAGCTGTGTTAAATAAAGCCCAAGTATGCCATGCCTTTGCCCAATCCTTGGCGCATTGAGTGGAATTCTTGAATGAAATAAGAATTTCTGAATTGTAGACCAAATATCAATAAAACAAAAACTAACAAATAGATGATGAGAAGACAAAATTGTTAACAACCTTCTATGGAATCATCGTCTAATGAAGGTGTTAGAGCACGCTGCCAGGTGCCAAGCTTTAAATAGACACGAGCAAGAAGAGGAGTACCAACATTTGCAGTAGTAATTGAGTTTCCAGATGCAACAGAATAAATACTTCCACTGGAAGTTAGCTGAAGCGCTAAATCCTGAAGAAAAAAATCATTAGAAGGCAATACTAAATTTAGAAAACTGCAATGATATTAATAAGTACAAGAAGAATCGCATACTTGGAGTCGACAAAATGCATCCCTTCTCTTAAAGTCATCACCCAAAGACCACTGGTATTTAAGGTAGGATAGTATTACCTGAGGGTGCCCATGGAAAACTGAGTTCACAGGGGCTGATTCAGGATCATACTGAAAAACAATATTTTGCCCTATGGTAAGTAGTTATTCCGATTGGAAACCAAAATGGTAAATATTTCATGGGGAATAAAAAATTAACCTGTAGGAGTTTGCATAAAGTAGATCTGGCTTGACTTATCTGTCCACTCTTGCGACAAAGCGAGGCAAACTTAAGCCACGTTTCAATATCTTCTGTAGGAGGCAGAACAAGTTCACGAACTGCAAGAAGTGCTTGCCAAACCTGCAGCATTGTAAGATATGAGACCAATGGGCGTGTGTTATATATACAGTTAGATATATGATCTAGTCAGTTGAACTGAGTCATTTTGAACAATTATAATTTTACGGTCTGTTTGACGCAGCTGCAAATTATTGATTATCTGCTAATCAGCAGCTTAGCTTAGCTGCTGATTAGCAGCTGGTCGGGATAAGCTGACTGTCTGTTTGTTTTTTGAGTTTAAAAATAGTTAATTCTAGAAAAATGATCATTCTGTCGCTGTGCAAAAATGTTGTTTACGACAGAAGTATCATAACTATAATAAATCTGCTAATATTTTTTATTATTTTTTTAGTGCAATTAATATTTGTTATAACAGTACAAATTTAAAATTAATATTAATAATACATTTTATATATATATATATATATATATATATATATATATATATATATATATATATATATATATATATATATATATATATATATATATATATNATATATATATATATATATATATATATATATATATATATATATATATATATAACTATTTTAGAATTTAATAGTTTACTAAAGTTATAAAAACAAATATAACATAACTATCATCTTTTATTTATACATTTAATGCTAAATAGTTATTTAATATCAGTATTAAAAATAATATAATAACATTATTTAATAAATTTTATTGTAGAGTAAATATGTGTTTAATTAGTTATCAATCTTAAATTATTAAAATAATGTATGTATTATTATAAATTAAGTGTATTTCATACTATAAATATATCTTAAATTTAATTTATTTTAAGATATAAGTTAATTATGGATCTGTTTGAGGCAGCTAAAATCTATTGAATAATTTGTTGATCAACGGCATGAAAACAACTAAGTTGCGGTTGTTTGCGGATAAATTATCATTCTGCCCCTATTAAGTAATGTTATTTGTAACAGAACTGATTTTACAATATATTCGATACTACAAAAGCAGAAAACTAATAAAAAATAACATACAAAAAAGATGAAATAGTCCTCACATTAACTTAACAGTGAGTACCTAAGATTGATAAAAAAAACAATTATTAAAATTACAATTAAAAATATGATAAAAAATTAGTATTTTGCTGACATCTGTTCTTCATAATTATAGAATTTTTTTTAAAATAAGCTTTTCCAGCTAGCATTAGAATTCACCGTCACAATACATTTTTTAACTATATGTTTTATGATATATGATTTACAAACTGGCGAAATCCAAAAATTTATTAAAGCTAGAGAATGATGGCATTTAACAAATGTTGAATTCAATTAATAACCAGCCAAAATGGGATATATTGAAATAACAGAATTTTAAATCCCCCAAAATACTATTTGACCAAATTTAAGCGATCTTGCTAAAATATTGCTTGCAACAGTATATCAAAGGCATTTGGAAAGACAGATGCAGATATTCTATCAAGAGCATTCTTTACTCTAAACAAACAAATCAAATCCTAACAATTTTAGACATAAAATACCATTAAAATAAAAAAACTAAAGCATAATAACAATTATCATCTCCATATCATAGAATTCGTTATTTATTCTCATAATTGGCAAAACTAAAATCAACAACTGAACAAAACGGATAATACAATGAGTAATATCAGGAAAAAAAACCATCAACAAAATCATAACAAATAATAATTGAGAAGACCCTTACCTTTAGGATGGTGGAAGGTGTGGAACGCGTAGATGGAAGAAGCTCTTGCTTAGGGAAAGAAGAGAATGTGAGGACCTATCATTTCACTGTACAAGAGAGGATCGTCCGACTCAGCGAAGCTCTCGCTTTGGAAAAGAATCGACGGGTTCCAAAGGATGATCGCTAGGGCAGACGACTTATGGGGACGGTAACCGCGATATGGCGGAGGAGAAAGGCTGTCGAGGGCAACAAGGTAAAGGGTGCGAGCGAGCGCGGGCAACACGGTCAATCCCGCGGCTGCATTTACTCGTAAACCAAAACGATGTAAAACCAATCATCAAACAAACACGAGAAACAAACAGTCGGGCAACGTTTTCAAAACCACACATGTTAATATAAACTGCCTCAAAGGCTGTTTTTATTGAAAAAAAAAAGTTACATAAAGGTTGTATGAGAGGGCCCAAAAGTTACATCCTACCCATACGATACCAAGTACAGTACTACCCCAACAAAAAGAGAAAGACACAAAAATTTTAAAACATTCAGAAAACAAGTAGCTAGGGACAAGCCAGTTTAGTCCTGTCTCTTCCTCTAGTTTTAGATGCGGAGCCAGATGACAAACTTTGAAGTGTCGTGTCACTGTCAGGAGTAACCAATGTATCATCAATTAAGTTTTCAAGTTGGAGTGTGCCCCCAACATTCTTCTTTCACTGAGAAGTGTAAACCTGTCATTCTTCATCTGAAGACTTGCTTACGTGATCCTCAATCTGATTAGATAATAAAACCGCAGTAGAACGAAATACAGTCGTTGCCACAACAATAGGTTTCACTAAATGTGAAGTGTGAATTATCACCTCTGCAACTGATGCTTCCTAAATAGGAATTGCGGGGATATCTTGAATTTCGGTCCGAACATTATCCCTTATAGTATGGTCAGAAAGTCAGTAGAACGAAAGGCAATCGTTGTCAAAACCACAGTAGAACGAAAGGCAGTCGTTGCCACAACAATTGGTTTAAGTAAATGTGAAGTGTGAATTGTCACTTCTGTAACTGATGCTTCCCGAATTGAAGCTGTGAGACTATCTTGACTTCCAGTCCGAACATCATCCCTTATAGTTTGGTCAGAAGAAGGGTTCCCAGAAGCAGACATCATTTCTTGTCTTGTGGTGATTCTCTCCTCAGGTCGGTTGTCTTCAAGTTTGTTGGGAGCGCGTTCAGGCAAGTGAGGTGCGCTAACAGCATGTTCATGCTTTTGACTATTGGTTTTGAACTGTGGATGCAATCTGAAACATTTTTCTTGCGGGTGTTCAAACATCTTGCAGTGCTGGTAGTAATAAGGTTTTTATTCCATAATGATTTTTTGTCAAAAATCATTGTGAGCAGAGTCAAGCCAAACTTTTTCTACATCTCATAGTGTAATATCTCTTTCAATCAAAATTATTGTAATAGAGAGCCTTTAGAAATGAACTGTAGGTGTGTCTACCTGCAAAGATTTTCCAAGGATAGTTTTAATTGCAAATAAGGTAAGTAGATCAAAGAATTAAAGCTTGAGTTCAGGTAATGAGAACCCGATAGGCGCAATTTGGGGCTCTTGATCGAGATCAAAATCAGGGGTCCATTTGAGCAATTTCATATGATTGTCCTCGATTGTGATGAATTTCTTTGAAAAAATTCGTGTGCAATCTTCTTCTATCTTTAGTTGTATCATAACATGTCTTCCGTTGAAAAGGTCCACCTGTCAGGCCCCAACTAGTTTGAAATCTTCAAAAATCTTCCTAATAATCTCCATCTTAGGGCAACCTAATTGGAACTTTCCAACTAGTAAAAATTTATATTTTTCTGCACAAGATGAAATTTCAGCGTCAGAGAAAAAAAGTGCGGATTTATCTGTTTTTTTCTCAACTTTTTTGATGAGATTGCAGCTTTCATGTCCTGCAACTGAGTCATGGCACAGCTGCAGCAACATCGAACTATCCGCAAGGTAGAAAGGGAGCTGTGTTTGTGAACCACTGTAGCATCGAAGGGTTTGGGGAGATTATCACCGACGAGAGCAGCAGCATAGGAGAGCCCAGAACCCATCCATTAGCGTGCTTTACAGAAGCACAGCAAGATGACGCAGCTTGCTGAAAGCCGCCAACAAACCCGGAGACAGAGCAAACGAGAAAATGTCGTCCGTCTTCGAGCACGACGAACGGGATGCGAGACGAAGTAGTGAAACTGTCGTACGTCTTCGAGCAACGAGACGAGACGAGAACGACTCGTTGCGACCAGTTTCGAGCACGACGAACGGGATGCGAGACGAAGTAGTGAAACTGTCGTACGTCTTCGAGCAACGAGACGAGACGAGAACGACTCGTTGCGACCAGTCGCAATCACTGCGAAAGATAGAGAAACCGCTGCAACAAGCTGACGATGAAAGAAGACGCCAGGGTTCATATATATATATATATATATATATATATATATATAGCTCTTAACGTATTATGTTGAAATACTTTATTTAGAAAATATATTTAACTATGAATAATTTTAATTTTGTTTAAGTTACCAAAATAAAGATAAAAACACTAATTATAAATAGAATTTATAAATAATATATAACTATTTAATTAAAAAAATAGTAAATTAATATTTATAAAATATATAGTAATATAAATAATTATGTATAAAGAAATTAAATTAATGTATTATAATTTTATATTTATGTTTAACATTTATATATTTTAAATTAACTATAATATATGTATACTACTAATAACAACAAAAAATTGTGAGAATAACACTGTAATAACACTTAAATACAACCGCAAATAACACCGCAAAAATCGCGAATCAACGGCCGGCAAAAGGCGCGAATAATATCATGAATAACTTAGCAATAAAACCTGAATACTGCCGCAAATAACACCGCAAAACACCGTGAATCAACGGCTAGCAAAAAGGCGCAAATAATACCGCGAATAACACCGCAGTAGCACCCGAATACTATGGCAAATAACACCGTAAATCAACAACTGGCAAAAGGCGCAAACAATACAGCGAATAACACCTAAATATTCTCGCGAATAACACTGAGAATCAATGACTGGCAAAAGGCGTAAATAATATCGTGAATAACATCGGATGCTCGACCACGTGGAGGGTAGAGCCAAAAACAATTTTCTCCGAACACGGGATGCAGGGTCGAACCCGTGGGCGGCGTGTAATACAAAAGGTAACCAACTTATCCCGCAACGCAGCAAAGACGAAGAAAACAAATGCCAAACGGGCCCTTCATTTACAAACTGCCACGACTAAAATATGAAATCATGATACCTCGCAGCAATCCATCCCGGTTTCAGACAAATAGAGGCAGAAAAGTAACATTAATGTTTTTGGAGCTTACATGCACCTATTAGAATGCCTTCATAAAAGTTTAAGTACTGAAGGATTACTTTACAAATAAATTGAGCAACAGAAATACTTGTAAATGTATCACCAAACACAGCAGGGGATCGTAGATTATATCATAACCAAACCAACCAACAACAAAGACTTAATGCCACTACGTGGGGATCACAGATTATCATAATCAAGAAAAATCAAATTCAAATGAAATTTGATACAAGAAGATGTTAAGCACTGAAAAGATAAATCTGTATGTTGCCCAAATTGTTATTCTTAGCTGAGTTTCTAAAGCTGTATATAAGGTAAATAAATGAACAAGAAAGCCATAAACCCACAGAAGGTTTACAAATAATCTGGTCGTGGACATTTGGGGGTGGAAATAGAAAAAGTAGAAGAAGCCTGATTGATGATTAAATCACTAGACTGCATAGTACAGACATTAAATCAGCTGAAACTAGGAAAAACAATGTTAAATAATTTATGGCATCACAAATTTCAAGAATAACATTCAAGTATTTACTTTGCAGAAAATAATAAAAATAACATCAAAATAAAATTAAAAAAAAAACTAAGCTCTGTATTGATTCAGATGGGGAAAAAAAAAAATTTTGAGTCAGTCAAAAGGTATTCAAAAAGATCAATGCTAAAGAACATTAGAAGGTATATCATACTCCTCAACAGTACATTGCATTAGCTTCTACAAAGTTATTTTAGTCAATTGTGACGTAAAGGCAGAGCTTTTTAACTAAAATAATCATGCTAGTATTTAAAAATCCAAGGAAATAATGTATATAAGTGATTATAAAACATAACAAACCTCTACATTACGCTTGGCACCTCTTATTCGCTCATTCCACATGTTACGAATCAGATTTTTCCTACCATCTGCAAAATGATTTGCCACCGGAAGAGTGCAATAATCAATAACCTACAAGGACAAAAAGGGAAAATGGCATTAAATAAAAAAAATTATACTAAGAAAAACCACTTTCCTTTGAGAACACTAAATTATGCAGAAGAGTTCTGAAAATGCTGAAAAATTAAAATGTTTAGAAAAAAAAAATTGCAAAAATGCTGAAAAGCTAAAAAATTCACAAAGAAAAGCTATCAGAAGACCATTCATATTAATAAAGGCAGTAAAAGACCTCCTCCAATTCTGAGAGCTGCTGAACTCTGACCATATTGCTATATGCACGCTCATAACTTTCTAGAACCTAAGCCCAAAAAAAAAAAAAGAAAAAAAATTATTAGATAACCTCAAAGAAAAAAAAAACATAAACAAAGAGTCAATTTGTCAATTGATAAATAGGTGTTCTGCGCACAAAAACAGAACTTTTCTTGATGTTGGGGGCAAGGAAGAATGAGAAATATTACAAAAAAAAAGAAAGAAAGAATAATCATTTCCAGAATACATTAAAGACATTTGATAATTGCAATAAGCAGAGCTCACAACTGTTCTCAACAAATAAATTTCAAAATAAAAGATGGAAATCATTTTAGGTGGTCAACAAGAATGCAACTAGTTATAGGCTAGGACTTTTTATTGAGCACACAGGCCAGCATTGCAGACAAGTATGATTTCTAGCATTCACCTAAGCCAACAGGCGACCTCTATGTATAGCCAAACAAGCTTATAGATAAACAAGCAAAAGAATGTAAAGATCAAAACAAATACCTCTATATTTATTCAACGAGTTTAAGACTATAAACATACCTTTAATTTCACATCAAACTTTACAAAAGGAAACTTGAAGCAAGCAAAAAAGAAAAATATAGCAGTCGAACATTGAATAAGTATAAAAAATAAGCAGAGCATTTAAAAATTGATAATTGAGAAAAGCATTCAAATTTTACAATTTTCGTCTCCCTATTCCTTTGCCTAATTCCCGCATGACCTTAAAAAAGTGATTCGCCTAAATTAACAGTCTCAAATTTTCAGTTGATAACTTACAGATAGCTCATGAATCGTCAACATAAATAGTAAACTAGTAAAGAAAATAAAAAGAAAGAAGCTTTAAAATGAGGGAAATTTACATATATACCACAGAATTCTTATGTATTTACATAATTAATACTTAACTTTAATATTTACATTCATAGCACTCAAATCTTTAATTTCACATCAAACTTTACACTATCACCAACATTCTAAAAGTGAAATACATCTTATCATGCATAGGTAAATACATAAGAATTATGTGGTATGTATGTGAATTTCCCTAAAAATAAACTAAATGGGAACTAGAAAGAAATCATAAAACTAACCAGAGCAGCCAACTCAGTTGCCAAACACTTCCTAGCTTTCTCGACATATTCACGGGCATCATCATACTAACAGCGAAAAATAAAAAACATTAGTACAAGTAGCTAAACAGAAGAGCCAGTAGTAACATTTACAAATATACCTTCTTGCGCCGAACACAAAGAACGGCTCTAAAGAATGCACCATTGCTACTTCCATCACCTGTAGCAGCCGCGCTACCAATTATCCTTAGTTTGCTTTCATCGCCGCCATCATCCAACCGAGAAACATATTCAGACATTTGATCCCACTCCCCCATGTTCCATGCAGCATTAGCAGCCTATGATATAGAGCACAATTACAACAAAACCTAGCCAAAAAGTCACAAATAATTTAAGAAGAAGCATCAGATTAAAAACCATGGGGCCAATGTCCAGCCTAGCTCCTGGCTCGGCAGCAGCCCAGTGCTCTTTGCATAGATTGCTAAGCTCATCCCACCGACCTAGAGCAGCAAGGCATCGCATTCGACCTTGAAAAAACATAGGGAAAATTTTTTTTCAGTCAACACGTGCTAAGCTAAATAGCAAGATACATTAAACGGTCATAAACCACAATAAATTTGAAGAAAATTAACAAAACATAGAAATAAAACAAGTGCTATTTGAAGAGATTTGTTAGGTAATATGTTTCCATATGATGGTTTTATGTGTATATCTCAATTTATAAAAAAACTTCTTATAAAGACAAATTCTTCTTATATCTCTACTTAAAAGAGTACATGACCAGTTTTAAAATAAAGGGACCTTTTGTTGAATAAAATTTTATTTGTGGGCCCAACTTTCTTTTTATTTTTAATATAAATAATTTATAATTAAGAGGACCTAGGTGTCAAAATAAAGCATTAGCCTACAAAAATTCAATCCTAGTATTCAGAATCATTTTTTTAATAAGTTAGTCTTAAGATTATCTTGAGAAAATATGTGTTCCCCATTTATGAGTGGATTTCTCGAATTTTGGAGAAAGGTAAAAGGAAAATGTGCTTTCAGTGGCGTCCGAAACTCCGACGCCACTGATGCCTAGGCACCCACATCCTCCTCCAGTGGCTGTCACAGATTTTCCACATATTCTTGCTGCTGCTAGGAGACGGTAATGTTTGAAGAGAAATTCAGAGTGCTGGTGGCTAATCCAGAGGTTCTAGCAGGAAGTTGCGACTTATTAGCAATACAAAAAGCTATCTTTTTCTAAGATAAGTCTTGTAATCTTGTATATCTTTTCTGTTGTTTTGTTCATTTCTTCATGCAGGATATGAAATATGCACCAAAAAGTTCTTTTCCGAACAGCAATCCTTATCTAATATTAAACTTTCATGTTTATCTTTGTTGTTTTGTTCATTTCTTCATGCAGGAAGTGAAAATAGGCACCGAAAATGAGCTGTTTTCCAGCCAGCAGTGCACGAATCTTGAAATAGTTGAAAGGGCTATTGGTTTGGAGACAACCTGGGCGGAGAACAAAAAACACTTCCTTTTCATGTTTATAACAACAAGTGGAGGTTTAAGCTGGAAAAAAAACAAATGGAAGTGCAGGAAGGAGAAAGCAAGAAAATCTAATATCTGAAATTTAAAATTCGAGGTGGTTTCAACTCAAAATTCATGTTGAAATTTACATCTACGTTTAATGAACTTTTTAATTTGGCAAAACTCTAGGGACACGCAGTTCTTTTCCTAAGTTTTCATAAATCAAATTTCAAACCATGTGGAAATCTGATTGATGCAAGCGCGGGCAAGCCACTAACACCACGGGTGTTGCGTTGAGGGAACCGCGGGGCCGCTCCCGTGATTTCCTTCGGCTAGACCAAACCGGTCCAAACCCAGGAGGACTGATCTCTCTTTCACGAGGGATTGGCACCTCCATTGAACAGAGGGGTCCAATCCTAGTTATTTAGGGCTTATATATATGACTCGTGTTCTTAAGTTCAGTATTTTTTGTCTCAAATTTTTATCCAGGCATCCGTTGACATCCAAGTTTACCATTTTAGGGTAGTATCTGATGACAACTGGTCCACTAGTTATAACTCGTTCGAGGTAGCCGGACAAGTTCAAAATTCATGAAGCAGTTGAAAGGGCTGTTGTTTTAAAGACAGAACCTAGGCAAAGAACATAAAACTCTTCCTATTCATGCTTATAACAACAAGTGGCGATATAAGCTGGAAAAGAACAAATGAAAGCGCAGTAATGGAAAGCAAGAAAATATAATTGCTGGAATTTAAAATTTGAGGAAGTTTCAAGTCAAAATTTATGTTGCAATTTACATCTTGCCAAATTCTAAGGACACAGTTCTTTTCTAAGTTTGCATAAATCAAATTTCAAACTGTGTGGAAGTCTGATTGATGCAAGCACGCATCTTACTTTAGTTAACATTTTAATTTGGCCAAATTCTAAGGACATAGTTCTTTTCTAAGTTTTCATGAATCAAATTACAAACTTTGTGGAAGTCTGATTGATGCAGGCGCGGGCACGCCGCAAGCGCTTGCGGCGCAGAGGGAGCTGCAGGGCCACTCCTGTGATTTCCTTCCTCTAGACCAAACTGGTCCAGTCCCAGGAGAGCCAATCGGCTCTCACATGAGAGATTGGCGCCTCCTATCCATAGGGGGATCCAATCCTAGTTATCTAGGGCTTATATATGTGATTCATGTTATTAGGTTTAGTAGTTTTTGGCTCAAATTTCTGTTTGAAACACTGTTCGCGTCCAAGTTTTCCCTTTTAGGGTAGTATTAGACGAAAAAGTTGTGCTCCGGACATAACCTGTTCGAGGTAGTGTTTATCCTCGATCTTCCCACTCCCCCGCAACCCTCTCACCGCCGTCGTCATATATGCTGCATCCACTTTACTGTTTTCCTGCAGATTTAAGTTGGTTGTAATTTTCCTATTTGAATTCAACAGTAATATTAATTTTTCTTCTGTTGTTTGGTAAATTATGATATCACTGACGGTTTAGTTTGCTCCATTTTTTTTACATTGCCACCAATGCAAGACTAACTTTTTTTTGTGTTTTCGAACATTCCTATATATATATATATATATATATATATATATATATATATATATATATATATATATATATATATATATATATATATATATATATATATATNTATATATATATATATATGTATATATATATATGTATGTATATATATATATATGTATGTATATGTATATATATGTATATGTATATATATATATATGTATATGTATATATATATATATATGTATGTGTATATGATTGTTGAAAATCAGCAACAATAAATCTGCCCAATATTTGAACATGCCTCTGCAATGCTTTAACGGTGTCAAAAATAACATAGAAAAATAAATATTAAGAAGCCAAATATTTTAAGAAGTTGTATAACAAAAAAAAAAAAAGAGCAATTATACGACTAACATGTTGAACAAGGATACAACATAACTCAATACGAAGTCACAAATGGTTAGCATCATCTCCCATCATGCAAAAACAGAAGAGAATCTTGAGAGACCATGCAACCCAATAAATATTTGATAACAAGTTTAACCAGATGCAGTGATTTTGGCTCACAAGAATTGCAGAAATATCCAAAACAGAAAATTCATAATACAAGAGTACTGAAGAAAATGAAATGAAACAGACTTTAAGATTTAAAAAACAAATATATAAATATGGCAGAAATAATCACATAAACGGACTTTAATGATCCATAGCATTTGAATGAAATAGGCAAACTAGCATCTATCTAGCAAATAAATCATTTTCCTTATAAACTATTTGGCCAATAATCTGCATTAAACGTGGCATACAGAAAAAAAGAAAATGCTAACCAACGGTAGCTTCCAAATTCTGAGAAGGACAAGATAACTGAGATGACTTCTCGGTGTATGCTTCAAGTGCCTCATCCCATCGTTGTAATTTTTCATACCTTAAACAAAACAAAAAATATAAGTTTAATTTACCATAAGTGTACTGGAAGGAAATAATTAATTACTCCACAAAATATGTGATGCTGACAATGAATTCATTTGACCTGCAATGATTTTCTTGTATTTAAAAATTAATAAATATAGAAAACCTCTATAAATAACAACAGATATACTCATAAATAATACCAAGATTCTTTCAATTGAACATCCAAATGTTGTTGTGAGTAAGTCAGGATCCCAATGGCAGCCTGTAGAGAAAAGCAAGAAAAATGTGATCCATAGATTAAAAAACCAACAGGGTATTCAAAACAAAAACAAAAACAAAAGGGAGTTAATAATGTAACTATAAACCTCATGCTGGTGCAATTGATTATTTATATGAATTAAAGACTCAACCACAGTAACTGGGTTTGTTCCCATCTTTTTAGACCTCACAACTTCAAACTCCATTTCTTTGTAATGAAGAGCCTTTGCAAATGCCCGACACTGGAGAAGAGATTGCACAGTTGATATACTTGCAGCTATATTTTATCACATGAAAACAAATTTGCTCTTACAAGAAAACAACCTTTTCAGCAAGAGCGCCAAGTAGCCTGGTATCAATGGGAAGCGGTTTTTCCTCGTGTTCCATAAACTCTGCCTGTTCAATCTCAAAACAATTAGCATTAGTAACATCACCAATGCATTTAAAACTTCATGACAACAAGATTCAAGAAATAAATTACAAATATACCAAATTTAGAAGGGTGGCAAGAATTTCAGGAGGAATATTTTGAGACGAGAAAGCTGTCTTGAGATTCCTCACTAGCTGCTCCTGGGACGTTTCATTCATCTGTACCCAGCAACTTGCAAAACCAGCTGCAAAAAGTTCTCTCCCGACCAAAGGCTGCAAATTATCAAAGTCAAAAACATGGAAAACACAGAAAAATGGAAATATCATGACATACCTGCAATTGTGCAAGCCGTGCACAGGTACGCAAAGCAGGAGAAGGAGATTCCCTTAGAAGTTCAATACTGAAATGTCTCATCCACTCTGCCCAGTCTTCCTTAGTACTCCTCTGGGAAGCCTCACCAGCAGTCCTCAACCTCACATCGTTCACCTGGAGATACAACAAAACGAATTTACACTGTTTCCACCTGGAGATAACAACAAAACGAATTTACACTGTTTCCACCTGGAGATACAACAAAAAGAGTTTACACTGTTTCCATATAAGAATCTGACTTTTGCAGTTATCGCAAGCAAATTTTGATAGCAAAATCATTAAATCGGCATAGTAAGTACGGTTGAAGTTTAACAGGCAAAGGCAAACCTAACAATGTAAGTATTTGTGGCTATATAAATATGCATTACGATATTATGAAGAAAAATAATAAACTGCAAGATTACCTGGTGTCCTCTCAATTCCCGGTATGTCTCCAACCCTTCCTCATAAGGGTCACAGTCCATATCTTTAATTGGATCACTAATGACCTCAGCTGGGAGATGTCGAGTAAACTTTTGAACTGTAAAGCTCTCCGAAATAAGTGGTTCCCGACTTCGCACACGTCTTTCGATTTCCTCAAAATCTCTATGCTAAAAGATTAAAGTGTTGATAATTAAAGAATGCTCGAGCTTCATTATTAATAAGCAAAATCCAGGTAAAAACGGGTACCCGAAAATGGTGTTTTGAAAGAATTTTATGAATTGAATGCACAAATATAGCAGAGTCTTCCCCAATGGCATAAACAAGGCAGCAAAGGGCATCAGCGGCATCCTTTCGAAGTTCTTCATTGTTCCTAGAAATACATGAAAGCCCATGAATAATTGTATTTTTTCCACTAATTCTTTTTTTTTTCAATGTGATACATGTAACAAAAGGCTTCCATGATGAAAGAGATCTGTCCAAGAAGTTCTACCAAGGGCCATTATGTTCATAAAAGCATGATTAAAAGTAATGCCTTCCAACTACAGTGAAATGATTGATCAACAAGCTAGCACGACATTCATTTCACACTTCTTTGTCAATAAGATCAGATCTTTGTCATGTTTTTTATTATTAAAAGATCTATAAAATTCCAGAAAAGTCTGCCACAACTAAAAAATAGAAACTGATAGCTACAAAATTTTAAAAGTAACCATCTAGCATGATGAGTTGCTAAATTTAAGTTTGATGAGAAAATGAACTGTTCATTGCACTCCATGGAATGAACATTCATGGACCGTCAAACACACACTTAAACAATATTTATACAAAGCAAATGCATTAATATGCATCATCTAAAGGGTGGGCCAAGCAGAGCAGTTGTAAAGTTGTTGCCATTGTAATATAGAGATCAAAGCTTCAAATCATGGAAACAGACACTTCATATAATTTGCTTGTACTGCTTAACAATAAAAAAAAAGTAATATTAAAATTTGCTTCAAAATTGTACCGATCTTCACATCCTCAAAATCATCAAAAGCAAATTTTATAAAATTTCACATTTCATTATATATAAAAGTTGTATGAGAGGGCCCAATAGAGGCACTCTACCCATACGATACAACATACACAAACACCCCAAAAGAGAAGAGATACAGAGAAACCCAAAAAAAAGGTACCAAAATCGCAGAAAAGAGTAGCTAGTGACGAGCCAGTTTAGTCCTGCCTCTACCTCTAGTTCTAGGGCGAAATCCAGATAACAAATTGATGAGTGTCGAGACATTTCCCGAAGTAACCAAAGTCTAAAGTTTGTCTCCAATCTTATTCTTCCTCCTTGAATAGACCTTCCATTCCTCCTCAGAAAATTGGTTCATCTGATCATCGTATTGGTAAACAGAACGTCAGGCAGATAAAAGCTGATAAGCACCAAAAGAAGGATTGTCAACTGTTGCAACGACTGTAGGTTCAAGTGTGTGTGAAACATGAAATGTCTCCTCGTCACCTAATGCTTTCTGCAACTGAGGAGGGTTTGAAAGTGTAGGTTGCTGTGCAGAGTCATCCAGCTTCCATCGATCGCAGAAATAGTATTTTCAGAGGGAGGATCCACAGGGTTGATTAACTCAGATACCATAAGCAGTTTTGTGGTAGTTTTCTCTTCAGATGGAATAGATAAGGACGACCATCACAGCAAATCACAGAAATCACAGCAAAAAAGCTGTCTGACAATTGTTGAAGCCGCAGAACTCGCAGCTCGACGAGGCAGAGTTGCAACGAATGAGAGCGAGAGGAGAACCACGCAAACGAGACGACGAAGACGAGTCGAAATGTCGGGACGGCCGCGCAGACGAGCCGAAAGATAAGGACGACCATGCAGATGAGATGACGATCGCGGCTCGTAGCTCGACGTCGACAGAAGCAGCGAGACGTGACGACGGTGAAGGAGGAGTCGACGAAACGCAGGTCGTCTTCGAGCACGATCAAGCCAGGGAATTGCCATTGGGCGAAACCCTAGCGGAGCAGCTCGATCTCGCCACCGACGCCATGTATATATATATATATATATATATGTGTCCCAAATCTTGGATGATGGATAAGTTGAGGAGATTTCAACAATCTCTTCTAGGTTGGGAAGAAGATCAAGAAGACGATTTTTTGATCAGATCTGATGGTTCCTGCTTGCTTTCTCCTCTTCAGTCACTTATTGTTTTTGTCAGAACCATAAAGTTTGCAGTTATGCTCAGTTTTGGGAACCTACTAGCAATAGGAAGCACAACCTTCCTAATAGGTCTAGCTCAACAAATGAAAAAGATGCTTGATCCAGTCCGCATCTATGCAACTTTTGTTTACATTATCTCTGTTATTCTTGTGCTTGTTTGTGCGCTATGAATACACAACAAGGTCTTAACACTAATTGTAATGGTTATTGAGATTTGTGCTTTAATATGGTACAGTTTAAGTTATGTTCCTTTCACTCAAAGAAAGGTTTCTGAGCTGCTGATAAATTGTTGTGACACCGATTTAAACTGAGATTCATATTATTATCAATCCGACTACACATCTGGACGATGGTACGAATGCGGCCATGCTCGCGTGTATCACATGATGGACATCTAGATTGTCGTTGGGACATGCAGTCGTCACGACACATAATATTTTCTTTGGTGTCAAAAGAGGATTAATATTTTGTCTATATGCAGTCGTCACGACAAATGATTTTGGCCGGACCTAATATTGTATGATTAAAATTATCATCAGTCTTTTACGTTGTATGCAAGTGTTTTTCTGGATTTTTTTTAGAATATATATATATATATATATATATTTTTTTGAATATATATATATATATATATATATATATATATATCAAAATGGCGTCGGTGGCGAGCTGCTCCGCTAGGGTTCCACCTGATGGAAAAACCATGGTTTGATCCTTCGTCTTTCCCGTCGTGCTCGAAGACGAGGTTCTCTAACTCGACGACGAATTCTGAGTTCGTCGATCTCTTCTACAATCGTCGACTCCTACGCGCCATCGTTTCTTTCTGCCCAACGACGAAGGGATTTCCAATTTTTGAGGTTGCGTCATCTCTCATTTGCGCCATGCAGCTTCTGCGTCGATCTCGTCGAGCTGCAACTGTTCTGCGGCTCGTCATTGTCTACCATCTCGTGGACCTCGTCGAGCTGTGTCTTGTTCCATGGCTTCAACAACTGCGGTTTCCCCACGACCTCTTTGACTCGTCATTTTTGTCTGCTGCACGACTTAGCAGGGCTTCTCCTTGCTGTGATAGAGCTTCATTCTTCTTCGATTGAACCTGACAAAAGCTCATTTGCTCATGTTGTGAATGATCCTCAGGGGGAGACGACGGTTGTCTTCCTCTCAAGTTATAAGAAGCATCGTGATGGTACAGGTGATTGCCCATTTATTAAGAATGTAAGCAGGAAAAGTGGGAAAGCAGCACTTTTTGCTCTAAATTAGAAATTTCATCCCTAACTAACAAATTCAAGTTTGTTTTAATTGAAAATTTTCAGTGGGGACACCCACCTATGGATGTTATCAGGAAATTCTCAAATTAGCAGGAAAGTGTAAAGTATGGCTCATAGATGGGAGACACATATTGATTCAATTAATCATTCCTGAGGACTACACTCATATTTTCTTCAAAAATTATCTTAACATTGCTGGTAAACCGATGAAGCTACTCAACTGGTCTCCTGATTTTGACCTTAATCATTAACCTCCTACTGTACCGGTATAGTTTAGTCTGTCTGGTCTCAAGCTGCACATTTTTCATCATCAAGTTATTTACCTTATTGGTGTCATACTTGAGGACCCTATGAAGCTAGATCAACCAGGTTTAAACTTAATCAGTCCTTCTGTGGATAAAATACTTGTTAAAAGAGATAATACTTTATTTGATGTTACTGAAGTCTGATTGGGCACAACTCATAATGAATATCGGCAACAAATCGTCATGGAGGTTCATGATTTGGGTCAAAATCAAGATTATAGGTTCTACACCCTTGAGGACCCTTTGAAGCTGCTTGAGATTGGATTGTTTCTACACCCTCTCATAGCATTAGACAAATTAGAAGTAGCATCTGAAAAAGCTTAGACAGACCATCCGCAGAGCTACAGAGAAGCCAATAGATAATGGAAAAAGTTCCAGAGCCTTTTTCGCCGGCGGAATTCCTTCCTGCAGCTTTGTCGCTGCCGGAACTTCCTACAGTCCAACATGCTATCGGATGGGCCTCCAATCAGAACTGTCTGACCTGCTCCTGTGACTAATTCTCTCTCTTGCAGCCTTTCCCGTCCCCAGACCTCCTTGCTGCAAATTTTTCCTATCATCGGATTTACCAATGCAAATTTTCCCTTACATATTTCAGACAGCTAGACCTCTTCCCAAAAGGCCCTAACAGCAGGAAATCATTTCTTCTGGCCGGAAAACTTCCTTGTAGACCTTACTGACATCTTTCTGTAGACTGTAAATCACTGTCAGCCGCAAATTCTAACAGCCACCTTTGTGGCCCCCTCCGTCATCACACATACATGGATTGTGGAAGCGAATGGAAGCATGTTACAAAAGAGTTCTTCTTTGATTTGCTTTCAAAACGACTTAAGAAAGTTTATCACAGAGGCGAGACTGAATGTATCCTCGAATAGAATCCCAGCAACCGGCCTCATGCCTTTCTCCGTCAATCTCATCCCTACTGCTGAAAACTCTATATATGCCCTCCTCCATAACTTTTTTCCAATAGCAGACCCTCCTTCGGAAGTTTTTCCTACAATAGACCCGCCTCCGGAAGTTTTTTCCTGCATCAAACCCTCCTCCGGAGCTTTTTATAAAGCAGGCCCTCCTCCAGAGCTTTTCCTGCACCAGATCCTCCGCCGAAATTCTTCCTGCAACAGGCCCTCTCCTAGAGCTTTTTTCTACAGCAAGCCGACCTCCGGAGCATTTTCTTTTTAATGCATGTCATACTCTACAGCATTTTCAGAAGGATGTCTACATTCAGACACTGCAAGAACTACAGTCAAATACAACTGCACTCAACCAGAAATCAGTTTTTCCTATAGGTTGTCCACTTCCCTGCAATCTCTCATACATCATTACCTGTAGGAGTCATCTGTCTATCTATAGACATCGCAGTAACTGCAATCAAAGACAACTACAGTCAACTAGAAGTCAGTTTTTCCTGCGGGTTGTCTAATCCCCAACAAACTCCCATGCGACATTACTTGTAGGAGTCTTCCACCAGTCAGCAGACACTGCAGGAACTACAGTCAAAGAAAACCACAATTGAAAAAGATGACTTTAAGTTCTACATCATAAGATTTTCCTCGCACATATTTTTATGTTCTCAAATCCAAGTTGAACATAATTTTCAATCATAGTTTAACTTGAGAGGGAGAGTTATAAATTATATTAGGAAATAATTCATTTCTGTTAGATGTTATGAGGATTAGATCTATTTCTTAATATAACTTTATGTCCTCTCTTATTTTAGGATTTTTTCTTAGATTAGATTTCTTTTCTTTCCTATTTCAGCTTTCCTATTTTATGCGATTTCATTTATCCTCAAATAATTAATATAAATTGATTAATTGGAAATATTTGGTGTTATATTTTTCATTTCTTGTTCTTTCTTTTTTATTGTCTTTCGGTTATTTATACTTTCATTTGTATCAATAAAAATATTCTGCTGAATTCTAAAAATCAACAAAAGCGTTTCAGTTAAAATATTTATAAATAAAGGGGATATTTAACATTGCGCTAATTATAGACGAATCAAAACTATTAATCATAAAATGAAGCAATGGAAAAAAGACATTAATGGAATAAGATTTAGAGAAATTATGTTAGTTTAAAAACTATTCAATTTAAATTTATGCGAAGAAGAACTATCACGAAAGAATATTTGTATTAAAGTTGATCATTATAGAAATTATTGCACTTGAGAAAGCCCTTAATGAATACCACCAAAACTCAATTTGTGCGATTAATGTACCATTAAGAGTAGTGAGTCATAATTACGTTAAAATTATTTTAGATATTTATGCTGTAGTACTAACTAGAATCACAATTAGCTGAGAAGTGACTAAAGAATAATCAATTATAATAGAATTATAACAAAACCCAACATTTAGACCACATAATTTTGCATTGGTTATTGAATTCCTCACAAACAACATTAATAAAGTCAATATGAGGTATGTTAGTATGAACTACATATTGTATTCACTAGAGGCGCCAATAAATAATCAGAATCTGACTCTAAAAAACTGGATTTGAGTTAACAGAATTATAAAAGTCGACCCAAATGACTTAAAATTGACTCGATTACCATTTAACTGGATGCATTAGAATAAGGTTAACTGGATTACACTTGTCATTAGGCAATGTTGATGCATATAATAAATGAGTTTGGGTAAGTCTACTTTGGGTTATTTGGGTCAAATAGGTAAATGTTGATGCATATAATAAAAGAGTTTGGGTAAGTCTACTTTGGGTCAGTACTAAGAATAAGTAAATTTGGTGTGCTAACTTTGACTAAGACTTGAACCCGACCCGCCTATTTAAACTAATACCCCTCGTATCCATTAAGGCAATTGATTATATATCTAAAAAATTGAAGGCTTCGAACCCGCCTATTTAAACGAATACCCCTTGTATCCATTAAGGCATTTGATTAGATATCTAAAAAATTGAAGGCTTCGAATTTTAAAATAGGGCAAAATTATTAGTGAGCAAGACATTAGCAAATATAAATCAATATTTATCAAAAGATAAAGTGATACATACCATAGTCTTAGAGGTTATGTATTAGATTCATTATAAAAATGAATATAGATATAGACGAGAAAATAAATTTTGAGAGTCAAGACCAGGTAATTAAATATGAGAGGAGAAAGTAGTATGTTTGAAAGGATACATAAAGAATAAATGAAGAGTTTATAAAACTGCAAAAAGGCTGAATATCTTGAATGGATCCAAACTTGAATGGTAAAAATGTTGTTCATAGTTAATTGCAAGCAAAGAATAATATAGATATTTATACATGTATGTATGTATGTATGTATGTATGTATGTATCTATACACAAGCGCGCACATGTGCACACACATTGAACTGCCATTCATTAAAGATAACATGAAAATTGTCATATATGATGTAAACTACACTCATAAAATGTATAGATAAATTAATTTCGGTTATGAAGAAAAAATGGGAGATCTAAGGTAGCATTAGAACATGAACTGAAGCTTTTCAAAATAATTTGTAACAAAATTTAAAATTTCGGCTAGCATTTACCAAGAACAGGTAGAATAAACCCAATCCAAAACAGTTATACAGGAAAATACTACTGATAATGAACAAATCAGAGTGGTGTCTGCTTCAAAAATTTCATCATTAAAAATCGTAGTGTGAAAATCTTACCCATCCAAAACGAGCTTAAGATGATGCACAAGCGCTGATACATGACCACTGACCTGAGAAATAATAAAAAAGCTGGAATATTAATTAAACAACAAAAAATAAGGACAGTCGAAGCCTGGCTCCATCAAATCATAATTTGATTGAGAAGGTGATGTGTAATATTGTATGGTTGCCCCAAATAAGCTTACATGCACTCGAGGTATGAGTTTGGTTAAAGTCTTAATTGCATGGCGTCTCATATCTACTGAAGCCTCAACTTTAAATAAACGAATAAGAGCCGGGAAAACTAAATGCATGTGCTCATCCAGTGTTCCTATGGCAAAATAAATTAAAAAACAAAGAAAATTCATGTGAGGACCATTATTGATAACTAAACAAAGAAGACCAAAGAGAGGAATTGTACTGACCACCAAAGACTTCAAAGGTGTGCAAAATATAAGGAACATAGCTAAAGTCATTGCACCTTTCAGCATCAACCAGAACTTGTATACAGTTTGGGAGGATGGACGTCAAATAAGTTCTGAATTCATCTTGCAAAGCAAGACAAAGCTGTTCCACCAGATGTAGAATATGTACAATCTGTACATGAAAAACGAGTTGCTCAACATTATTAAACGCATATCATGCAAAATAGAAGGGGGGGCACAAATACCAACCCTATAATCAAAATATAACATGGCAGTGTTTTATATAACAAGTAATAACTTACAATACATAAGATTAATATAATTTAAAAATAAAATTTTAAGTGTTATATAAATTAAAAAATATATATTTTATTCTTTTATTCATTTTTATGATACTTTTGTATATGTTGTCAAAGATTAAACCTCGATACCATACCTTGGCTTAAGACCAGCTTAAACTCATTGAAATTGATCATGAGCCAGCAAAGTTTTGTTATAGGCTAAATTGATGCAATTTTGAAGTACTTTTCAATCAAGTCTCACTTTGAAAATTTCTTAAATGATACATTGTTTTTAGATAATTTTAAGTAAATTAATTTTACAATATTTAATAATTATTTTTAAAATTATAATAATTGAAATCGGCTCATTAAGTCAAATGATATCTATTTAAGATTTTTTTAATTAGTAGAAGGAAAAGATCCGTTCAAATTGATTATTTATTTAAAACAAGAAAAAAAAGTAGTAAAATAATAGAACATAACATCAGATACATTAAATGGATCAGAAAATAGTTATTTTCATAATAAGGTCACAACATATGTTAGGATTGAAAAAGAAAATATATAGAGATAAATGTATATTTACATTAACTCTCATTTAGACAAAACATGAGGCACTTTTAGAAGGTTGCACCACATAGAGATATAATGTAAAATTAATTTGGAGCATATTTTAGCAACTTTGCAGAAACAAACCAAAAGCAGTCCCACAAATCAATAAATGACATTGGAATTTTCACAACGTGGTTATACCTCCACTAATTTCAAGACATTACGAAAGAGACCAAAGCCCAAAAGATAAAAGGTCGTACCGGCGACCCATGCAGTGGTCGACTTGTTGTAGGTAAACTGAACGAAGACCACAACTCACTTATAAGATTAAGCAATTCGGGTAAATATTTCCGTATATGCTGCAACAAAGGACATCAGTTGTCATAAATATTATAACAGATGAAACAAAAAGTAAACAATTTCATCAAAAACTGGAGCTCAAGTAAATTCTAATTGCACCTGGCGGACAATTGAGACCAACGTTCCCAGCTTCCAAGTAATGAATTCCTTTAATCCATCTTCACAAGTCCGTACAGCATGAAAAAGATCAGGCAGAACCTATATCAACAAATAAATAAATAAATAAAACTTCAAAACTAGCCACCAAATCTCAAATTGCACACAAACACTTTTAAAATTAGAAACTTTTATTGGGTGCTACAGAGATTTTTTTTTAGGATGCTATGAAGGATTAGGGTGATGAGAAAGCACGTAATACCATAAAACAACCATTGATAAAATATGTCATAAATTAGAAAGAGAAAAACTCAATCCTACCACAGCTTATAATTGACAAACATTAAAGGAAAGAATCATTTATATTTAGAAGAAAATGCTGCAAAACCAAAATACAATCTCACCTTGGGTAAGTATGGAACACATCCCAAGCCCATCGACTAATTGCAAAAACAGAAATAAAAACTAATTAGCAGGATTGATACCAAAAGGCTAAGCGAACCAAAAACACTAAAAGAAATGAAGAAGAGGGCAAAACACTCTGATTGAAAGCATACCTTAAATATGAACATAAGAGATCCAACCACCTTTTGATGATAACTTGAAAGTGAGGGATCTCGAAGAATTCGCATAAGAGAACTTATAGCTACCTAATATAACAGACAATTGTTAGGCGGCAACAACACAACCTAATACTCAAAGAAAATGATGGTATGAGCTTACTGTGGAATAGTAATCCTCAGATGATACAAAAAAGGGCCAGATATCAGTGGGTAATTCTTCCATAGAAACAATATGTTGACCAGGTTCACTTGCTGGACGGTTAATTTCTCCATGTGAACCAGGCAATGTCTGCTGATTGCGCTTGTGCACATGAGGATCCAAAGATCCCATTATGCCCAGAACCTGAAAGAAGAAAGATATATGTTAATGAAATGGAAGATTTGCATACATATCACTCAATTCCTATGTATTTACATAACTAACACCTAAACTTCAACTTTTACATGCATGACAACTTACCCATGCATGAAAAGGGGTATTTTATTTTTGTAATAAGTTAATAAAGTGATATTTTAGGTAGTATAGATGTAAAAAGTCACGTATAGGTGTTAGATATGTAAATACACAGGAACTGGGTGGTATGTATGTAAATGGCCCTGATAAAGCATCAGGGATGTTTCATTACAAATCCAATAGGCATTATGATACCTTCAACACTTCTCGTCTAGTTGACCAAGCTGATTCACCATTTAGCAATTTTAAGAGCAAACCAAGCAATTGTGGGTATTCAATGTACGGAGAAATAACATAACTGAAGACAGTTGAAGAAGTCAGTCAAATCTGAAAATTCAGAGTTTACAAAACAGAGATAGAAATGTGACTAAAAATAAGAAAACGCAACAATAATTATTGGGGCAGGGAGTTGTACGAGTGTACCCCATGTGGGCCTGAAAGGAGGGAACCAGCCTCTCCTGGAGCGGTTCAAGTGTTTCCTGCCCAAGGGGTAGCCAACCAGCCCTACGGACCTATTATCTTTTAAAATTGAAATAAAAGTTTTTATCTGCTTTTAGTGTAAATTTAATATGTTAGAACCTCTCTAACACTATTGATTTTGATTTTGAAGTTTGGAGATTAAATATCCTATTAATTTTCCTATGGGAGTGTTGCAGCCTCTTTTGTTTCGAATGGTGTACATATATCTTGATTTTGAGTAGATGGTGGTTAGTCCTAAATGCTTGTATCCATCCTCCAAAGCCCACGTGACACGGCACATCTCCCACGCGGAAGTTCCAACAACGAAAGCAGGAACCCGATTCATGCCTGGATCAAAGTAGACCAGGTATTTTGGTTGTTGTGGAGTCGATTGGTCCTATTGGGCCACTCCTAGTTATCCAATTGATATATGTTTGTTTTCTTAATGTTTTAGGGTTAGTTTTTTTCATGAGTTTGTTAAGGACATTCATCACCCTCTCTCTGTCTTCCCTTCTAAAGTTGTATTCAATGGCGAGAGGTGCTCTGACTACTGCATCCCTTCCTCTGCTTCCGCTACAGTCGTATTTGATGAAGTTGCAGCTGTATTTGCTGCAACCACCAGAAAAAATAGCTGAAGACAATTGAAGAAGTCGGTAAAATTTGAAAATTCAATGTTAACAACACAAAGAAATATGAAAAAAAAAAGGAGAAAAGTCAGCAATAATAACTATTGGGGCAGGGCGTCTTACAAGTTTGCCCCAGTTGGGCTCAAAAGGAGGAGACCAATCCCTCCTAGAGCGGTTCAAGTGTTTCCTTCCCAAGGTATAACCAACCAGCCCTACGGACCTATTATCTTTTAAATTTGAAATAGAATTAGAGTTTTTATCTACTTTTAGTATAAATTTGATATGTTACAATCTGTCGTATAGTTTTGATTTTGATTTTGAAGCTTGTAGATTAAATATTTGATTATTTTTACCTCGGGAGTGTTGCAGCCTCTTTTGTTTCAAGTAGTGTACCTATAACTTGACTTTCAATAGGTGTCGATTACTCCTCAATGATTGTATCCATCCTCAAAAGCCCGAGTGACACATGACGTCACCCATTCTACCAACGGAAGCGAGAAACCAATTTGTGCATGGACCAAATTTGTCTATGGATTTTGGTGGTTGTGAAGTTGATTGGTCCTATCATACCACTCCTAGTTACCCTATGACTATAAGTTTGTCTTCCCAATGTTTTAAGGTAAGTTTATTTCATGAGTTTGTTAAGGACAATCATCAGGCTCTCCAAGTTTTCTCTTCTAAAGTTGTATCCAATGGTGAGAGGTGCTCCAATTGTAGTTCGTTCTGAGATGGTAAATATCCTCGACTCTCCCATTCTCCGCAACCTTTCCTATGCTTCTGCTGCAGTCGTATTTGTTGCAGCTGCAACCGTATTGGTTACAACCACCAGAAAACATTCTCTCTATAGTTTTCTTGCAGCCACTTACCACCTTGTTGTCGTTTCTTCTGACCGACTCATACGTTGTTGCCAACCCATCCAACTGGCTACCACTTTGTTGTTGCCCTTTCCAAACCTCTACTGCCCTAACGCAATTATTATCGCAGCCACTATCATGATCTTATCTCCACCACCTACCATCGAACAAACCCCCCTCATGCATACTTTTGTCCATCCAGCGCTCCATACCAATTTTTTCCCATTCATCACCACCCTCAAGCTAAGCCTAAGTTCGAGTTTGTGTTGCCTTTTATCATTTCCTACTTTTGAGTGCTTTGATTGTAAACTTTATTAGAGTTCAACAATAAAATTTGCATTCCCCATCATTGTTTGGGTTAACTCTTCTGTCATTTCGTATCGGAACTAGCCTAACATTGGTCCTATCCCAGGGTTACCTCAATCCTCCACACAAAAAAATCCTTCTCTTTGCTTATTTTCCAAAACGGCCACCCAAAATTTTTTTTCTCAGCCTACATAACCCAAACACATTCTTCCACCGGCCAAAACCCTAACTACAACACCAAAGAAACAATTATCAGAGACCTGATCCCCTACCATAGAAGAGATACAATGGAACTCCACCAAGTACTAAAACGGCTTGATGACTTGAAGAATGGGCACATGGAGAACAAGGAGAGAGGAACACATAAATCCCTTCCATAAGGATGATTCAGGTGGAGAAAAAAACAGGTCACGTCGCTTTGGGATTCAATATCAAAGGAGGTCGAGATAAATTGTCATTTAGAGGATACAGAGACTCAAGAGTGAAAGTGGGTTTTTGAATACAAGGAGATGTCAGATAACTGGAAAATGAAGAATGTTGCTATCAAGCTAAAGAAGAGCGTTTAGTTATGGTGGGAGAACCAGAAGAGGGAGAGAAAAAGACAAGGACGGAGCAAGATTACTACCTCAAAGAAAATAAATGAGTTGCAGATATAATATCTACCCGCACACTACAATCAGGATCTTTTCTTGAGGCTCCACCATCTACAACAAAGAGACCTATCAACGGAGAAGAACACAATAGAGATTATGAGGCTTAAGTTGAAATACGACATGACGAAGCTCGCGAGCTAAGTACTAACAAGAGTGGTATCAGAGTGCAAGTATAGAGCTAATAAGAAGATGATCATATTAAAAGAGCCATTAAGAAAAATATCAATTGACATTGGGAATGTGAAATTGGAATTATAATATTCATTATAATAATTGTAAAATTTTGATATCTCAAGGAAATAGATATAAATCACGAGGAGATAAATGTGCATTAGGGAGATGAGAGCTGTTGAACAACAACAACTGGCTCCACCAGCACTTATTGATCCAACATCTAGTGTCGTTAGTGCTCCTATGGAATATTTACTCAGATAATGGTTGTAGTGACACAATTAATTCAAGAATCCCAAACAAATCAGTGGTTGTGGGATAGTATCAACGGATAAATATCTGAAATTGTTTCAGGATACGAGACATCTACTCTTTTAGGAGTAAGAAGGACAGTAGAGGCTGAGAAATATCCATTGAGGATAGAAAAGATTCTGCCCACGTGAGAGAAGAGATGCATCGACCACTTTAACTTTTTAGAGAGAAGCAAACATATGGTGGTAAGGACAACAACTGGAACGGTTTGGAGGACGACCTAGCAACCTCATTCAATAAAAAGGTATCGTGAAGACGTTTCGTGATTGGTTTGTTGCCCTTTCGTGAAATATATTTGCAGAAGACGTTTCACAGATCACCAAAGCTGGAAATATATTTTCAAGCAGAAGAAGTAGAATTTAAAACAAAGGTGATGATTTAAGTTTATTAAAGATAATGAATTTGATATAACACCATCATCCAGACAGCGTAAATATAGTTGCAGATGCATTAAGCAGGAAGGAAGGTAACAGTGCTAACTAGGTAATTACATTATAAAAACTAATTAAAAATATGGAATGATTGTAGTTAACGATGGTGATATCCAATGATGAAGATTTTGTACTATTGAATCAAATGCCCATTCAATCAATTTTAAAGTAAGGAATACAGACGTATTATCACAGAATGTTGAGTTTCAAAAAATATTAGATCAGATGAATGCAAGTCAATTGAGAAAGTATGAGAATAATGAAGAAAGTTGTTGAGAAGAAAGTCTTGCATGAAGCATATGATTCGGGATATACAATACTTCCAGAAAGCAATAAAATGTATCGAACGCTTAAAATTACTATTTTGGTGATTACGACTGAAGTGCGGTGTAGCATAAATAATCACAAGAAGTCCTACTTGTCGGATGGTTTAAGCTAAGACATAAGAAGCCTTATGAGTTATTACACCTGTTGCCTACACCTGAGTGGAAATGGGAGGACGTAGCTATGGATTTTATGAATGGACTACCAAGATCAAGCAAGGTCGTGATGTGATTATTAATCGTCTCAGCAAGTCTGCACACATTTCTTACCTATTAGACAAATGACTCTATAGATAAGCTGGCAAAAGTTTTTATAAATGAAATTGTGCGACTACATGAGGCCCTAAAAATCAATTGTATCATATCAAGACACTACATTCATAGCAAAATTGTGGAGAAAAATTCAAGAGACATTGGGTACATAGATAAATATCAGAAGATTTGCTTACACTTTATGCGCTTGATTTCGGTAAAAAGTGAACTTTGCACATACCTCTGATAGAGTTTTTCGATAATAATAGCTTACATAACAAAATTGATATGGCTCCATATAAAGCCATGTATGCAATAAAATACAGAACATCTCTTTGTCGGGCAGAAACTGGAGAAAAGAATGTAATTGGTGTTGAGTTTGTAAAAAAACTAAAGAGAAGATTGAGTTGATTCGTGGTGGTCTGAGAGCTATTTAAGAAAGGAAGAGAAAATATTATGATGCTAAATACCGATTGCTGAAATTTGCAGTAGCACAATTTAATTTTTAACAGCCAATCGCATGAAAGGTGTTATACAATCTTAAAAATCGAGGAATCTGAACCCGCGCATGTTTTGTAAGAGATCATCAAGAAAATTGGGGAAGTGGCTTAAAAACTTGTCTTACATGAGCATATGTACGTATTTCATATCTTCTTAATAAGAAAAATATTTTGTTGAATGTGCTAATAAACTTGCTCCAAACCTTATAAATATCCAACTTGATCTAACATTTGTTGAAAAAATCCGTAAGAATTATAAATTATGATGTGAAGTAGATCAGAAGTCGAGAGAATAATTTTTTCATTGTATTGTGAAAGCATGGAACAGAAAGACATATCACTTGAGAGAAGAAATCAAAAATGAAATAAAGATATCCTCAACTATACAGTTACGGTATAAATTATGTTATTGTACTTAGAATTTCGAGCACGAATTTTGAAGAGGATAAATTGTAATAATAAATTTTTAAAATTTTAAAAAGCTTAATTATATATAAAAAACTTCCTCTGCTCTTGACACCAGCTTCACAGATGTTGTTCAATCATTACTCTCACCGCGGTGAGGAAGCTAATATGAGGGATTTATCCTCTCGTTTGTTCGATCTGAGCCCACAATAGAAGCAAGCAAAAACAAACAGCGACAGACAGCGGGAGAGAGGAAAAGAAAGTAAGAATGAAGCCAACAATGCCATTATTTGATGTAGTCTTGCGAGCGATATCGCAGGCGAGACAGTACGAGAAGGGAGAAAAGAGTCAAGCGGCCGAGCAGCGCAGGCGAGCCCTCACACGTCTTTAATCAATAGATCAGCATTTCCCACAATCACGCAAGCATGTGGAGCTTTTTAAAATTGAGAAAAGCTCGGGAGAGGCTTGAGCGGCGCACAGATGAAATTTTCTGCATGCAGAGATGCTCGGTCAAACGTCTGTGAGCTTTGGAAGCAAGCAGCACCTTGTAGGGGCTTTTCTTACGTGCAGGTGACGCTCAACAGAGCGCTTAAGGCTCTGGTTAAGAGGATTGGAAATCAAGCAATGCATGAACACTTTCATGTCTAAGAAGCTCACGTGAGCATTCTAAGTCGGCTTACAAAAATAGAAAGTGAAACATTACAACTTTAGGTAAGTTCTAAACCGAATTTTAGATTTCTATGAATTTTTGAAGAAATTTCAAAAATCCAAATAATTTACAATGACTTCAAAATTTTGTTAAAATCATATTTTAGGGTTTTCACAAAGTGACTGAATAAGTATAAAGGGTCATTGCTGTGGAAGGGAAATTGAGGGTATTGAGCCTGAATTTCAAAGTTAATTATTATTTTCTTGGTTAAATTTGTGTTAAATTACAAAGCAAGAACTCTAAGTTTAAAAGTATAATGAACATGTTCCTAACTCAAAATATCAAAAAAAAACAATTTACAAAAACCTTGCTAAAATGTATTTAGATGAATTATAATATGCTATTTTATAAATTAAAATAAGCTAATGAAATAGTTTAATATTAAGAATGAATTATTAGTAAAGTACTAATATGAAGCAATAAATAATGACTTAAATATATCAAACGCAATCGAAGATCTCTAAGTATTTAGATTATAATTCATATGAAAGACGGACTAAACTTATAAAGGCTAATTAAGTCTAATAAGTTATTATAGGTACACCAAAAGAATAGACCCAAGGAAAGGACAACAGATTGCACCGAGTAAGTGGGAAAATATGTTTTTATTTTATAATAGTTCATTTTATATATGAAATTAAATGCGAGTATTTATTGTTTTCAGCACTTTCTTTTAAAAATTGAAATTTCATATTTTTCAAACATTACAACAACAACAACAACAACAACAAAGCCTTAATCCCACTACGTGGGATCGGCCACATGAATCCTTTTTCTCCATTGCGTCTTATTTAGTGCCATATTTTCATTTAGTTCTAATAAATTAAGATCATTTTTAATACAATAAGCCCAAGTATTCCTAGGTCTACCTCTGCCTTTCATAACACAAGTCAAATCTAAAACATCTACTCTCCTAATCGGATCATCTAATGGTCGACGTTTAATATGACCAAACCATCTAAGACGACTTTCTCTAATTTTGTCTGTCACAGGAGCTACACCAACCCTATCACGAATATATTCATTCCGCATTTTGTCTCTAAGTGTAAAGTCACTCATCCACCTAATCATTCTCATCTCGGCAACACTTAACTTATTATTATGCTTCTCTTTTAAAGGCCAACATTCAGCGCCATAGAGCATTGCAGGTCTCACCACCGTCTTATAAAATTTTCCTTTCAGTCTTAGCGGTACTTTTCTATCACACAAAAGGCCCGAAGCATTCCTCCACTTCAACCAACCAACTTGAATTCTACTATTAACATCCCCATCTATATCACCATCGCTTTGGACAACGGACCCAAGATATCTAAATCGTTCACACCTTTTAATAATTTGATCACCCAAAATCACACTTCTGTCACTAATCTCCCTCCACTCCTCAGGCATCTTTTTAGTTTTTAAAATAATATTAAAGAGTTTAGTAAGCCAAGAAACTCCCAAATCTCCCAAATATTTCCACACTTCAATTGGGATAAAAGAAAAATATAATATGATACATGCAGTAATATACAGGTATCCTGGGATTGTACTGCCTAGGAATGCAATGTATTCATGCACGTAAAATGAAAATTAAAAAGAATAAAAATGAAATTTGTTACAAACCTTTTTGGTTAAGGAAATAGTTAAACACATTTTTGGTATAAGTTTAGACTGTGACTCTCTTTGACAGATATTGCATTAGAAATAAACAAAAAGAAATAACAAAATAAATTTTAATGTCTTTTTAATTTTACTATCTTTTTATTGTTTACTATGTTTTAAAATATTTTAAAATGTGAATTATTATAATTTAAAATTTTTTTACCCACTTAATAGTTTATCATACCTCCAGTTATTAATATTTTTCATGAAATTTTGATTTAAAGTAGAAGGATTCTAGAGAATATGTGTACAAAAATCGAGAAGCTCGGCAAAGTACTATATTTTAGTTTTTAATTCCAAATATAAAAATTTAAATTTGAATAAATTGTTCAAATTAAAGTTTTGTGAAATATAATGACCTTCATACCTTTTAGATGCTTTGGTCAAGAAAACAAACTATTTACATAGTTCTTCCTACGTCCGAACGTTCATTCCTGCCTTGTTATTCTAAGCTCCCAAGTTGAATCGTGATAACTAAGAAATGACTAATACATAAAAAAGATAAGCCTTCTTTTTTAAAATTTTACTAACACATAATTAATGGGAACTAGAAAATATATGTCAAAACTCTTTCAACCTTCTCATTTAAATAGGAGTACGAATGAAACACTAAAAACCATACGTTTAAGAACAACAGAAAAATCAAAACTAATAAAAAGTAATACCAATGTATATAAATGGAGAAAGCATAAATGGTAAATTCATACCCTGTGCTTTGCACAACTTGACCAAGCGTAATCAGAGCTACTTCCCTTTTATTAAATGAAGCACCATCCAACAGAGCTTCAACAATTAAAGGCATTAGCTCACATAAGTACTTCCTCATCGCAAAGCCACCCTAGGCCAACAAACCAGGACAAAATATTTTTTTTTTTAGTAAAAACAAGCAATGATCTAAAATCAAGGGTGAAAAATACATAAATGCATGAAAAAAAAAAGAAACTGTTGCATTTTCAAAAAACCACCACAACTCCAGCATAAAAACCTTGATTACATATTTGTGCACATGAAAATGATACTCAAGATTTTATGAACAAAGAAAATGTTGCAACAATTTTTTTTTCAAAGAACTACAACCAATAGATGGAATTGCAAATAAACAAATGGAAATGGTCCGATTATAGCTTCAAAAATAAAATATAAGCTAGCCATCATGAAACGGGAATTGGAATCTTGCCAAAATAAGATGACTTCGCCATCTTTTGTCACCGCCGACAATAGCTGGCCAATAACATAAGAAATAGGGAGAAATGCAAGACTGGAAAATTTTTTACACTTAATGTTAAATTTTTTTACCTTTATAATATTTTACTAAAAATTTCAAAGATCGTTTCATTATTACGATTTGTATATAAGTTAATGAATATTGTAATAAAGAATAATGATCTTCTTGATATGTGTGCTTCATTTAATTGAAAAGTGTATTTCATTTGTACCTCACCCAAAAGAAGTGACAACTGTGCTCTAAGCATTGACAACCTGCTTTCATGTCATGCTCCAAAATCAGGTCTTAGATGGATACCCTATGGGAAGTTCAATATACATGTTCTGCTTCATTACAAGGAAATGACAAGATATCATCCACAAACAAAAGTCGATCAACCTTTTTCTGCATATACATTGCAAGCCTAAGCTCCAAAATTGAAGAATTGTCATTTTAATCAAGAAGAACAAACCAATATGTAATGCTAAAGAGATTTGATGCAACAAAGCGACAGGTATCCTCTAGAAGAGCAGCATTTTAAATATTCCAAAGGATACAAGAGCGGCACAAAAAAAATCACAATGTCACAAACTAATGCAAATAAAATGCATTTATCGAATGTGTATGAATATAGAAATGGCAATTCTTTACTAAATTGTCGAAATTATTTTAAAGTAAATGAAGGTGATAAGGAAAAGAATCATTTCAAAATAATCAATAATTAGAAGGATTATATGATGTAATAAGGAACAAGGTTTAACATACCACTTTGGCAAGCTCACCAACAGTTGCAAGGACACCAGTAACTATAGAATTATTGGCATTGATTCCAGAGCCCTCACGTAGACGAGCCACAAGTGCCTGAATTGAAATAGAGATCACATCTAAATTAAAACTCTTTAAACACCCAAATGACATAATCTGCTCATTAAATTTTCATAAAACTATGCAGAAAAAGACAATGCAATATTGAAATAATAATAAGACCCACATACCTTATGAATGGGAGCAATATATGGAATAATAAATCTTTCAGAATGTCGGATCAAGCAACCCAATAGCTTGGCGCTTTCTTCTCGGCATTTGCTATCAGTGCTATAAACAAGAGTAGAAGCAGGAAAAGAAATAAAAAAAGGTATATTTCAAATAAAAACAAAAATTGACAATAAAATAAAATAAATGTATTAATTACGATATTAATGTTACTAATACTGTTGATCATTTCAAACCTGTGACCTAGGTAAGTCAACAGTTGCATGAGATGTCGGCGAAGTGCTGGATGTACATAAGCAGGATTCTTTTCAGATAACCTACCAGCTATGGATATGGCAAGCTCTCGTACTTCAAAATCCTTAAAATAGAAAGACAAGATAAGCATATCATAGTCCTAAAAAAATGCCTAACGTAAATAATAGAAAATGATAATCTTTCTAAGATAACAGCATATTACTATGCCGTTTAATTTATTAAAAACCTTTTAACACATTTTGTTGGTCCAGCAGAATCCCGAAACGCAACCTGATATTCTAAAATTGATCTTGAAATGCAGAACAGAGTAACAGACTAGTTTAAGAGTAAACATATCAATAATTAAAACACTAAAATGGATAAGGAAGCTAACTTCCCATTTTGCTTCCTCTAAGATTACAAATTAGACATTTTCAATAGTAAGAATATAAAATCTCTCTTTCAAAAAAATTTGATATCCATTCCATTTAAAAAGGCAGGCTCAAGAAAGTTATTTTACAGAAAATTAATTAATATTTATATCCTTCTAAATTTTACTCAAACAATCATATAAAGGAAAAAAAAATAAATCACCTTGAGTAGATTGACATCACCAACTGGAACTACAGCTCAACATGTAGTACCCAATTTTTTTACAAAAACAGTAACCATTTTCGCATTCCTCGCAAGTCATCAAAATTCTTATCATTAGATTCTACATTTTACCCTGATTAATTTTATATACATATATACAAGTAAGTACATAAATGTTATTATCATAACTTCTATAAAATCATTTGCATTATGAATTAAATTCATCATAATAATACTGTTTATATAGTTAATTAGCAGATTAGATAAATTAACCCGTAGCAAATCCACTTAAGAAGCCATAGAAAGGGTTGGTTTTTTTAATGGCTGTGATTAATTCTACAAGAAAATTAGTATATGTATACATATGAAACCACACAGCACCTTCAGTTTTCCGTCTTGCGTCACAGGCTATTCCCCGACCTGAGACTAGTGCAAGGCAGAGCAGGAAACAGGAAGCTCTTGCTAGGATATTTGGAAGCGGAAAACCGCAGCCATTAGTGAGGGAAGTAGAATTTTTTATATAAGGTAAACAAGAAAAATGTTTATGCACATATAAATTTGTATTTAATATCATTAAATCTAAGAAATCCCTCCGATTACTTCCCATTCTACTTTGATTTTCAGCTGGGTCAAATCATGGCAGTGAGTATGTTTTGGCTGTGGAAAAAAAAGGAGGAAGAAACTGGAGTAATTATGAAGTACTTTGGGAGCTTGGAGGTAAAATGAATACACATATATTTATTTGCAATTATGTAAATATATACTTGCATTTAAACTTAATTTAAATTAATAAATCCCTTTTCCAATTCAGGATTTGCCTAAATTACAATTCTCGTGGAGGCATTTGGAGAAAAACTGATATTATGAAGGCTTCGGATTGGGCAAGTGTATAAAAGTAAATGTAAATAATTAAATAATGATTTTTTATCAAAACTTTAAATAGATTGCCAGATTCCTTCAGCTTTCGATGAATTAAGTTAGCAGATTCTTGAAATTGGAGGTACGTTTTGATTTTCGCATATTAAAAGGGGAGTAATATTTAAGGAGAGATATTGAGGTAAAAGCAATTACTGAAAAAAGTTCAACTTAAATTATGATTTAATTTATGAATTAATAAAAAATTATAGAAAATTGTGATTCCTTGTTGGCTTATACAAGAGGCAAGCTAGAGGCAAACCTAGGGTAAACATTCGACAGGAGGTTGACCTGTCAATTCAAGTGGGATACTCAATTGTTAAGTTAAGAAATAAACTGCTCTGTAGGATTAATTATTTGTAATTGCCTATTAAAAAATTCATTTCATGTGTTGTTTCATTTAAAAATATATCATTTGTGCATAAGTATAAATGTCAATTGGATTTAATTAGGTAAACGGACACTACCATGCTTTCAATTCATAGTAACTCATAGAAATATTATATTAAGTTCAAACTGTTGATTAGTAAATGTCATACTGTATTTCTTGTACATATTAATAAAATGATTTTTACAAGTACATTCAAGTTAAAAAAAACATAAATGCAAGAGAAAACAATAACAAATAAATATGATCGACAAAAAATTAGAAGTGTTGTGAAAAGTAAAAAACGATATTGATGACCTACACACACACACACACACAAAATAAAAAAATTATAAAAATAATCTAACAAGATAAGCCTTGAATGAAGAAATGATTAAGTTCTGGACATTTAAAATTAAAGGTTGTAGCAAACCAATTAGAATCAAACCTTTAACAGTGGTTATTATGGCTTTCATAGGATAGGTGACGATCATTGCTGTCAAAAATGCTCTTTTTTCATGAATAGCTCATATTTGACTCATTAAGTAGCTCGCGTTCGATTCATTTATTAAGAAAATGAGCGAAGCACAAATAATTATTTTGAGGTTGATTTATAAGCGAGTAAAATAAGAATAAAGGTTTGATCGTTCATGCTCAGCTATATTTGGCTCGAAAGAATTAAATAATAAAATAATAATATTTATTTATATATTTATAATATTAATTATTTATACCATAAAAAAAAAATTTTAATTATTTGGGTGACATAATTTTAAAAAGTATAAATATAGGTGTTAGAATTGAGTGGCATGTATGTAATTGCCCTTGGAAAATTCCACCCGACCCTGGACAATTGTGTAAAAGCTCTTTGAAATTTCTTGCCGGCCTATAATTGCATTTCGGGGATAGACATTTAAATAAAAAAAAAAATGGGTGGTATCTATGTAAATACCCCTTGGAATATTCTGCCCGCGAAAACAGGTTTTGGCTTATTTGTTTGCCACAGAGGACCCAACTTTAGTACCAAATTGGGAGTATGGAACTTCTTACATGGGAAAAGCTCTCTAAAGCAACGGAGCTTTGAAAATCTATGTAACTGTGTAAAATATGTGACCTTATTTAATATAATTATTTAAAAGAATATTTTTTTTAATTTCAAACATAATAAAAGGTGAGGTTCAGCTTCTCAAATAGTTAAAGGAGCCGAACATGAGTTTAATTCGAACAAACCAGTTTAAATCGAATCGAATACGAACATGTTGTTAATGAGTCATTTCGAACATGAGCCAAACATTCGAACATGAGCCGAACACGAACAACAAAAGATTCAAACATGCCAAAACTAAACAAGCCTTGGGCTTGCTCAAGCTCGGCTTATTAAAACCCCAAGTGACAGCCCTATGCATGAATTATGTCAAAGCATATGCAAACATAATATACGTAAATGACTTATACATAACAATTTTGTTAACATATGAGAACAATTATTCTTATTGCTTCAGTGTCAAAATATATTTATTTATCACTAATATTGCTACTCATATCAATCACCAAGAAACAAGATAGTTGTTCATTTGATATATGTTTCAATTTTAATTTTAACAATATTCATCTCACATAATTGGAGCTTACTCAATACTATTATGTTATTTTCAGGGAGAGTTAAAGACCAGGTGGACCATTAGCCAGATAATTGACTCTTTTACACAATCCTTTGAATGCACAATTTTGGATGATTATAGAAGACTTTTGTAACACGTATGATTTACATTTTATATATTTTTAAAAACTCTATATTTTGTTTAAGAATTGTTTATATACATTTGTTTAAGAATTGAAATGTGAGAATTTGTTTTTGACGATTTGGTAACAATAATTCTCCCCAAACCTGATCCTGATGAGTAAATGCCAAAATGAAAGTTGATAAAAAATGAGTAACCTTTCCTGCTCTATTACAACTTTAGTTGACTTGAAGAGATTGATGGATGCGACGCAACCCATGTAAGTCAAAAAGAAATGACTAGAAGAATAAAGATCAAACATTTAACCAACAAGTAGCCCACCCCTAATACCACACAATAAACCATAAAATAATGTTCCACATCCTATCCAACCCAACCCTAGAAGTGTTCAAACCTACTCAGCCTAGCAATGATGAATGGCTACAGAAAAGGACAGAGATAAAAAAAAAATGATGAACGAAAACATAAAATTGTTATCGTAGGTTTGGAGAATTGAATAGTATAATATTATTGCTATTTAAAGGGGTATAAGTACAGAATACAATGATTCTAAAATGAGAAAAAATATAAAAACCAAATCTCTTCCAAATAACGACTCCATCAAGAATAGAAAGTCATAAACTAGTAAATACAACAAATAGGAAATAGTCGGAAAGGATATATGTCAATCATGTTCAACTTGGATTTGAACGGCCGAGGAAGATTCATTGTGAGAATATCTACAAGTTGATTTGTGGATGGAACAAAAGAAGCACAAATTTTTCATTGAATCAAGCTTCTCCTTGATAAAGTGACGATCAATCTCTATATGCTTGGTACAATCATGTTGAATCAGATTATGAGCAATGTTGATGGCGGTTTTATTGTCACAAAATAGTTGTCGAGGAGCGAAGACTGGCATACGTAACTCGAGGAATATGATGCGCAACCAAAGGGCTTCACACGCCCCTAGGGACATAGAACGAAACTCGATTTCAGCACTGCTACAAAAAACCACGGACTGTCTTTTACTTTTCCACGCGAAAAGATTTCTACATACAAAAGAGCAATAACCCAAGGAATATCGTCGATCGTGGACAGACTCGGCCTAATCGGCATCTGTATAAACTACAATAGAGCGAGAGGTGTGACAAGAGAACAATAAACTTGAGTCTGGTGTGTCTTTTAAGTAGTGGAAGGTCAAATAGATAGCGATGAGATGGTCCTCACAAAGATCATGCATCAACTGACTAATAATACCAACAGAGTGACAAATGACTGGAAGTGTATGGGCTAGGTAATTGAGTTTCCCCATGAGGTGTTGATAGTGTGTCTTGTTCACCGGAATGGCATGGGAACGTATTGTCAATTTCTCATTGGATTCCATTGAAACAACTACTGGTTCGCAAAAAAATAGCTTTGTCTCAGTCAGTAAATCTGTCACATATTTGTGCTATGAAAAGCAAATGCCCCGAGAGGACCGCGCTACTTCCATACCAAGGAAATACCTGAGAGAACCCAAGTCCTTCATCTCAAAAGATGAAGGATACCTTTGAGAGGTTCCAAGGTCGAAAGATCATTACCTAGGAGCACGATGTAGTCGATAGTTAAGACTAGGATGGCAATACGTTCATCGAATAAGTGGCGAAAATATATCGTGTGATCAGATTGGGCCTCAGAGAAACAATTGCCCACAACTTGGGTAAACTTGTCGAACAAGGCACGGGGTAATTATTTCAGTCCACAAATAGATTTCCTCAATCGACATTTGTCCACAGAAAGAGGTTGAGTTAAAGCCCAATTTGAGAGACATATACACCTTTGTGAGATCGAAATTAAGGAAAGCATTTTTGACATCCAACTAGAATAAAGGCCAATCCAGATTAACGGCAAGGGGAAACAGAATCCAAATGGTATTTAGTTTAGCTGACAGAACAAATGTATCTTCATAGTCAACTCCATATGTTTGTGAATAGCTTGTTACGTTCAAAGAATCCATCGAAGTTAAATTTAGTGTTGAAAATTCACCTGCAACCCACTGCTTTCTTTCCTAGGAAGCGTGACAACATCACAAGTATGGTTGCGCTAAAAAACATTCATCTTGTCCATGACTACAGACTTCCAAGATGAGTCGGCCAATGCTACGTCAATTGTGGATGGGAGATAACGATCCGTCAAGGAAGTGGCAAATGCTTTGTAGGTCAGAGAAAAGATGTCGAATGATGTGTATTTTGCCATGGGATAAAAAGTGCATGCCCATTTGCATATCTCCATGGGGGAATTCAACTCCTCATTCAAAGGAGTGATCCCCATAGGTTGAGAGAGCATTGTTTTGGGGATGTCGGCCAGAGCGAATTCCAAGACCTGCGGTAGGGAAGTGGGCTAAAGTGTAGGGGCATTCCCACGAGTCTCAACCAAGGGTTTGGTACGACCAGTATAGATACATGGAGTGGATGCAGGTGATGTCGGTCTGGTTGGTGGCAGAACAAGTGGGACTAAGGGTTCGTAAGATACAACGGTTGTAGGAGTATGTAGAATATCTAACAAAGTCGGAAAAGGAAGTGTCCAAAAAATCGAGCTCCCCCTCACTTGAAATAGAGTTAAAGAAGTAGAGGTCTGAAAATTGTGGATTTTTATAAGAACTCTGTTAATAAGATAGGTGTCAATAAGGACAGGGTTATTTCAAAATCATTTAGGGACATTAGTTTGAAGCATAATGGAACGAGCCACGTTGACAATGTGTCAGATTTTGCATTGGCTACCCCTTTTTGTTGAGAGGTATCCGTACAAGAGCAAGGATGGAGGATATCGGATACCCTTACACATAAAGAATTCTCCCAATATATATTTAAAAGTATTCAAAGCCATTGTCGGTCTTAAGGAATTGAATGAAGGTTTTGAATTGCGATAAAATGAAAAACTTAACATGATTCCAGCTCCAGATTTCTCCTTTAATATATAGACCCGTCATCTCAGTGTGTTTATTAATTAGTGTCAAGAACCATTGTTAATTGGTGTATCTTGCACTTTGAGAGTCCCCATAAATCACTATTCAGTTAGTGAAAATGGAGATAAAAGAGTGTAACGGTGAGGTGGATATGGTCCACGATGATGTTTAGCTAAATGACATTTAAAATTTTTAAGTAGACAGATTTTTATCAATGAATATCAGAGGGTATAATTTTTTTAAATAGTAAAAACCGGGATAACCCAAGCAACAATGTACAACCATAATTGTACAAGCAATAGAGAGGAAAAAACTACAACAATGAGATTGGGTGTTTGCGTTATTAATGTCATTTTATTGGAAGAGCAAGAACCTGGCATCGCTTAGCAGTTACAATCACCTTCCCCAAACGACGATCCTGAAAGACACAAACATCAAGAGAAAAAAGAGCAACACAATTCAGATCATATGTCAACTTACTGGCCGATAAGAGGCTACACTTAAGCAAAGGTGCATTTAACACAAATTCTTGAGCCAACACGGTTATTAGTACAACTGACCCTTAACACTCAAAAGAATTACATGAGTCGTTAACAATTTTAATAGTGTGATACCCGAAGCAAGGAGAATATGACGAGAAGATTTGAGGGCACCTGGTCATGTGGTTCGTAGCGCCCGAATCAATAATACACAGATTATAAAAAATTGTGAGTGCCACAGAAATCTCACTTCGACTGACATGGAAGGTCGATGAACTGGAGGAGAACCGACTAGATCCAAGTAGCTTAATTATGTGTTTCATTTTACTCTTGATGGAGTCTGATGATTCGAGGATGGTCCAAGTGGGGCCGGCTAAACTGTTTTGGATTATGAGTTTGTAGCGAAACTTTTAGCAGTGAAAAATTTAAGATTTAATTGTCGACTTCCCATCGAGCTTCAAACACTTGCCAAGGTTATGGTAGGTTTTGTGATAAAAATCACATGTGGAGTGTGGAGCACCATGATTGGTGAGCGGCGGCGTGGCAAAGTGCGGAGCACTGTTGGAGATCAATGCTAAAGACTCGGCTAAATTAATGGAGTCGTTAAGCATGACAACTCTACCGCTTTCTTCGCAATGGACCTTGCTGAATGCTTGCCCAGGATGAAAGAAGAGGATCACAGCCAAGTATAGAGTTGTAGACTTTGTCGAGATCCTCACTCAAGCCCGCTAAGAAGAAGATCACAGCCAAGTATGTGGTTGCAGGCTTCGAAGAGATCCTTATTCAAGCCCGCTAGAAATTGGAACAAATGATCTTTTTCCATAATTTTTTGGAAGAGAGAAATATCCACGGGAGAGTCTTACGCGTAGTCATAGTAGAAGTCACATTTTATCCATAAGACAACCCAAGTCATAGTATTGTGTCACTGTCTTCCATCCCTATTTTGCCTTGAGAATCTTATTAGAAACTTCATAGAGTTGTCCAGAATTCCCTAGGTCTGAGTAGCTATCTCGAACGGTAGTTCAGACGGCATGGGCAAACTAAAAAAATAGGTACGAACGTTCAATCGAGGTCTCCATAGAATTAATCAGCGATGACATAACCTTCTCACCCCAGTCATCGGAGGTTCATGAATCGTACCTGGGAGATGACCAAATTTACCCCAATTTTTGACGAACAACGAAACAGCTTGAGACCATTGGAGGAAATTCGGGTTGTTGAGTTTATAAGTGGTAATCAGAAAATTTATGGCATTTGTCAAGTCCTCCGGTCTAGAAAAAAATTGAGGTGAGTGTTGATCCTCTGATGGACCCAAGGACACCATTTGATGAAAGTTCGGTAGTCAAGGAATCTACCATGACTCTGATAAAGCTGAAGGTGAGATTTGATTGACAAGACATGGACGTACGGTCTCCTTATGCAGTTGACAGCAAAATAGGGTCTGCTGATGAAGATTCCAGCAGGCGGAAGGGAGCACTGGCAGCGGGATATCCAGCAAGGGAGCAACCGACGGAAGAGAGCCTATAGGAAAGGGTACCAGTGGCTGAAACCCGTACGAGAGAGATCGGTGTTGGTAATCGGTGGATGAAAAAATGCAGGGGAAGCCCTGCATGAAAGCTTCAACGGCTAGGTAAATGTCCTAGAGGCTAGGATAAGAATTGTCTCTGATACCATGCAGGTTTTAAGAATTGAGTAGGAAAATATTATTGCTATTGAAAGGGGTATAAATACATGATACAATGATTCTAAAATAGAATAATAGAATACCCAAATCTCAGCCTAATAACTACTACATGACAAAAGGAAAGTCATAAACTAGGAAATACAACAAATAAAAAATGACCACAAAGCAAACTAAATAATTTCTAACAGTTATTTTCATTCCTAAAAATTTCTATAATTAGAAAAGCTAGCAATATAATTATTTGTTAAAAAGAAATAAAATGGAAAAAATACTCATAAGAGGTTCATGACTGCATAACAAAGGGCATAAATGTGAAATGTTAGACTGTTGTAATACAATAAGGGTTTAGGAGATTAAATTTTCAGAAAGTTTCCATTGTTCAATTGAAATTTGTGTAAGTGAGGACGATGTAGAGAAACAAAACAATCAAAAAGATAGCACCTTCAAATGAAAGCTAAAACTTATGCAAGGATGCAATCTCACTATTGTGGTAGCGCTTATACATGGAACAGTACATTGTAACTCATTTTGATTTAAACTTACTCTTCGTCATGCCTAGCAATTTTCATAAAATTACCCAAGTAATAAAAAGGTATCTTGATTTCAAAGAAAATATTTTGATGCAATACATCTTAGATATTAGACTTTTCTAATGCAACTTTATAAAATTCCATAAAATCGTAAAAAATCGCAAAAAAATATTAAATAAATTTGTTAAGTCACAAATCATGAATTTAAACAAATCGCTCAAAGAAAGAAAACGTCAAATGCGAAAAAATGATAATTTTAGGGTTACCTAAAAGAAATTTTCCATAAAATTCAAGACAATGAAAGTCACAGGTCAATAAAAAATCCCACTGTAATTAAAAAATCTAGCCCCTAAGAATTTTAACTAAATCCAACGGCATAGGCAAACCAAACAAGGAAAACTATAAAATACAAATAAAAGTTTAATAAAAGCAATCACCAAAAGAGCAATCCAGATTCACGCCAAACAAAAAGGAGAAGCGACACTGGAAGTTTGAAGTCATCATGCAAAAAAGATTTGCATCCAACTAGCACACACCAATATGAACCAAAATACTAAAATTAATTATTATAATTGAAGACTAAATTTACATGTCTCAGGTCTCTCTTTTAATTATAAAATTTCTAGAAATCAAAAAATTGGTAGATAGTTAAATCTATTAAAAATCATTAAAACCACATAACAAACCATACAATAACTATAGCTCCAACCACTAGCAATAGCATCGAAGAGCAAGTAAGCCTCACATATCCCATGACACAATAAAACCTGAATTTTCATCCAAAGGAATCACAAGTCACAACATGAGGGGTTAGCATGCTAAAGTACAAACAAAACTCAAGTCACACAAGCTCAAACAAGACCAAACAATAATTAACAATTTTTTACATAGACTTTATAAGGATCATCACTAAACTACTATAATAAAAATAGTATAAAGCTGTAAATAGTAATAACATCCTATGTCTCTGATGACAATAAAGTCAACAAACTATCAAATTTGCAAATAATACTTCATCAAAAAAAAAAACATATTGTTAACCGGTAGCATTTCGGTGAGTTTTCTGTAATATATCCCATGACAAAATACAGCCTGAATTTTCATTCAAAGAAATCTCAAGTCACAGCTTGAGGGGTTGACATGCCAAAGTACAAACAAAACTCATGTCACACAAGCTCAAACAAGACCCAACAATAATTAACAATTTTTTACATACATCTTATAAGGATTATCACTAAACTACTAATATAAAAATAGCATACAACAACAACAGCAACAAAGCCTTAAACCCACCATGTGGGGTCGGCTACATGAATCCTTTTTCGCCACTGCGTCCTATTTAGTGTCATATTTTCATTTAGTTCTAGTAAATTAAGATTACTTTTAATACAATAAGCCCAAGTCTTCCTAGGTCTACCTCTGTCTTTCTTAACACAAGTCAAATCTAAAACATCTACTCTCCTAATCGGATCATCAGATGGTCGATGTTTAATGTGACCACACCATCTAAGACTCTCTAATTTTCTCCGTCAAAGAAGCTACAGCAACCCTATCACGAATATATTCATTTCGCATTTTATCTCTAAGTGTAAAGCCACTCATCCACCTAATCATTCTCATCTCGGTAACACTTAACTTATTATTATGCTTCTCTTTTAAAGGCCAACATTCAGCAACATATAGCATTGCAGGTCTCACCACCGTCTTATAAAATTTTCCTTTCAGTCTAAGCGATACTTTTCTATCACACAAAAGGCCCGAAGCATTCCTCCACTTCAACCAACCAACTTGAATTCTACTATTAAAATCCCCATCTATATCACCATCGCTTTGAACAACGGACCCAAGATATCTAAATCCTTCACACTTTTTAATAATTTGATCACCCAAAGTCACACTTCTGTCACTAGAGCTATTACTACTAAAATTACATTCCATGTATTCAGTTTTAGTTCAACTTAAACGAAGGCCTTTAGACTCCAATGTAGACCTCCATAATTCAAGTTTTTCCTGAGCTTTTTCTCTCGTTTTATCCACGAGAAGGATATGATCAGCAAAAAGCATACACCAAGGTACATCCTCCTGTAGATGTCTAGTAAGACCATCCATAACTAAAGCAAAAAGATAAGGGCTTAAAGCCGATCCCTGATGTAACAACAGAAATAGGAAAATATTTGGTCAATCCTCCTTCAGATTGAACACAAGTAACAGCTCTAGTATACATATCTTTAATAACTTGAATATAAGTCATATCAACACCTTTCCTCTCGAGGACTCTCCAAAGGATATCTCTTGGAACATTATCGTAAGCTTTTTCTAAATCAATAAAAATCAAATGTAGATTCTACTTATTATCTTTGAACTTCTCCATCAAACCTCTCAATAAATGTATAGCTTCCATAGTAGACCTGTCCGGCATAAATCCAAATTGATTATGAGAAATCTTTGTGATGTGTCTTAACCTATGTTCAATTACCCTCTCCCATAACTTTAAAGTACGACACATCAACTTAATTCCTCTCTAATTTGCACACTCTTGTGCATCCCCTTTATTCTTAAAAATGAGAACCAAAATACTCTTCCTCCACTCCTCAGGCATCTTTTTAGTTTTTAAAATAATATTAAAGACTTTAGTATGCCAAGAAATTGTCAAATCTCCCAAATATTTCTACACTTCAATTGGAATATCATCAGGTCCTACAGACTTTCCACCCTTGGTTTTTTTTAAAGCCTCCTCAACTTCTTTTTTACTAATGAGACAGTAAAAATGAAACATTTTATTATTATTTACAGTATTAAGATCACTAAGGTTGATCGTATTTTTCAGAAATTTCATTAAAAGTTTATCAAAGTAACTCACCCACCTATGTTGAATATCTTTTTCTAAGAAAAATACTTTTGATTTTAATCTTTAATACACTTTACCTGAGTTAAATCTTTACTTTTCTTTTCTTTTTGTTTGGCTAATTTACAAATATATTTTTCACCCTCTTTAGTATCTAATCTAGTATAAAGATCATTAAAAGCAGAATTTTTTGCGTCACAGATTGTTCTTTTAGACTCTCTGCAGGTAGTTTGATATTTTTCTCAGTTTTCTAAGTTTTTACATTTAAACTAATTTTTATAACATAACTTCTTATATTTTATCTTTTCTTGCACATTATTATTCCACCACCAACTATTTTTATTTATAAAAACTTTTTCTTTTGATTCTCCAAGCATATCTTTTGCTACTTATTTAATAGTGTTTGTTATTTTATGCCACATAACATTTGCTTGTTCATGAATATCCCAAATTTTGAAATCTTGAATTTTTCTCATAAAAATAATTTTATTTGTGTCTTTTAAATTTCTTCATCTAATTCTACGATGTTGAGTCCTAGTATTTTTTAGTTTACAACTCTTAATCTTAAAATTTAGAACTAATAAACGATGTTGGGTGCTTAAATTTTCACTTGGAATGACCTTACAATCTTTACAATCGCTACGATCTCTTTTTTCATAAGAAAATAATCAATTTGTGTTTTATTAGATCCACTCTTATAAGTAATAAGATGTTCATATCTTTTCTTGAATAAAGTATTAGTAATAAAAAAATCATACGCTAAAGCAAATTCTAAAATAGCTCTAATTTTTTCATTAGTTACTCCAAAACCGTAGCCACCATGAGTATTTCTGAAGTCTTTTATCACTCTACCGACATGTTTATTTTAATCTGCTCCAATAAAAAATCTTTCTTCAAGAGCTATCATTGTATTAAGTCTTCTAACTCATTCCAAAATTTATCTTTAGACCCTGTATCTAAACCTGCTTTAGGAGCATAAGCACTTATAATATTAAAAATCTTAATATCAATGATAATCTTAAGGGCTATAATTCTATCTCCAACTCTATTAACTTTTACAACATTATCTTTCAATTTCTTATCTATAATTACACCTACACCATTTCTAGTGCGACTCTTACCATAATACGAAAGTTTAAAACCTAAATTATCAATTTCCTTAGCCTTTTCTCCAACCCACTTAGTTTCTTTAATACATAAGAAATTAATTTTCCTATGAATCATAATATCAACTAATTCCATTAATTTACCATTGAGAATACTTATATTCCAAGATCTTATCCTAATATTAGTTTCATTAGTTTCATGGACTAACTTCTTTACCCGCATTCGCCTGTATGTGGGAGCCCTTGCTTATTTAACACTACACTCAAGCGTCGTTGTAGCAGTCATTGCACACTTTTCACTGTATTCAGGCTATACAGCGCGTCGCTTCCAAGGAACAACCTAGCACTTACACAAAGATCAAATAAAAATAGAATAAAGTTGTAAATTCGCTCAACTCAGAATACTTCATAAAAAAAAACATATTGTTAACTAACAGCATTTCTGTAAGTTCTGCATTATTCTTTTCAAAGGTTATACCACAAACAAAACCATTTTAAAAAAATGAATAACGGGTTTCAAATGTCATGCTAATTACAGGCATAACAAGGAATTTTCAAAGAGCATAATATAGACGTTCCAAACAGGAAAAGGAAACCGCAACCCATTCACAAAAATAACACTAAACGAACTTGAAGGTCAAAGTTTTATGCGTTAGTCAAATAATTCATTAAAGTGATCCTTCACAATGTCATAAAAACAAGAGCCAAACTTTTCCTAATAGCACAACCACGATTGAAATATGGTTTTGTCAACCCTTTTCTTTTTTCTTTTTTTCCTTTTTTTTTTTTTTGCAGACCACAACATTTCTGGAAGGATTGTCTAGATTTCTATACATCACCTCATATTATAAGGTGTTTAAAATTGAAACAAAAGTTACCAGCTATAACAAATTATGCAACTCATTCACCAGTCGAGCCTTTCATGGACCACTTTTGTCCCACTGAGAAGAGTAGTGCGATGCACAACTAAAATAATGCAAGTCATGAACAATACCTCATCATTTAGTGCCACAAAAATAGAGAACAAGCTATCGGCTTCTGCCAAAAATTCATCATAGCTGCTGTTTTCATGGAGAGACGAAAACACTGATCGCCGAACATTAACATCAGCATCTGAGACAGCTGCAACAAGAAGCTTTTCCATGATCTGCAGATAAATACAATGCTCAACAACCATGTACAAGCATCATCCATTTTGACAATGATGTCGTTAAGTCAAATCCGATGATGCGCTCAAATGCTCAAGATAGAGAGAAACTGCTAACTATGAAAACAAATAAACAAAAAATAAAACATAGCATTTAACTTTTTATTTAGACTAAAAGGCATGGTAGAATTGAAATATAATAAGGGCGTGCAATTCTTTTAGAAGCTGATGAAGCAAGTAATGGGAAGATTGTTGAATAAAATTTGAGGGAGAGAAGATGCAATGTGGTTAATTAGAAGTAAATCCACTAATACTTATATGAATTTGCAGAAGATGACCACACAGATAAATGCCACTCAACAGAGTCAGCATTCATCATTCTACATGGCTACAACAATTAAGATGAAACTTCATCTTTTCTTTAAAACAATCAATCATCATTAATGGTGTTCACCCTTACCAAAGAATAAAATCTATATAAAACATTTAACTTTAATTTCCAAGGCTACTGCCTTGGCTTGCTGACTTAATGTGGTGCACCGATTGATAAAAGCATGTCTCCTTATAACAAATGGTATACTAAGGATTTCAGGAAAAAAGAACACAATATTAGGAAAACTATGAACTCCTTAGCTTCATAATTTACTCATATCATGCAACATTGTTTTGAAGATACCAAGAAATGTTTTAGAAGAAAAGACTTTTATGAGCAAGCAAAAAAAGCCTAAGGAAGACAAAAATGCTTGCACTGCTAAAAACATGTAATTGTTGACTTGATAGCGCGCAGAATAGAAGGATTAATACTCTAGCTTCTGATTGCATGATTGAAAAAACAACAGAAACTACACCATATCACATGTAAAAAGAGATTAGATTAAAAACAAAACCATTAATGGCAGCAATTAAAGTTGCAATATTTAGGCAAAAAGAAAGATGTTATAATTTGTCACACACGTAAAATCAAAACTTTTTGTATGATCCTGAAGACATTAAATGTTCGAATCATCCCAAAAGATCATGACAGCTCCTGAGGCCACTTCCATAAATATATGAAACGCCGTGCATAATTCTAATACTGGTGCGTAAAAAGCAAAAAAACAAAGACTGCTTCTATGCAGTCTCATTCCTGCATTAGCTTTAATGCATAATTGATGCAACCCTTGAAATCTAGACCATGTCAGATGAAAAAAACCCATTGAAATAAATTCAACTTTTACAGAAGATAGCAATTAACTTGGATAATATTAGAAAAAGCTGGAAGATATTAATTCTTTCAGTTTGCATTTCTACAAATAAAAAATCCTATTATATAATTTTTTAAAAAAAGGAAATATTTTAGAAAAATTAATTTCCATCAAATCCACTACGCTTTCATATTTTTTGCCAACATTAATGTTACACCAAGCCCTAAGGTCCTCTACATTTCTTAATCACTTCATGCCAGCTGAATGATCTGTGAAACTATTAGTGATATCTCATTAATCTGTTCATTAATGTAACTATTATATAATTATCTTCCATCACATCATCAAATCATAAACTATCGCACCTATTATGTAAGTATTATTCCCTAAATTTGTAAGTTTTCAATTAGAAGCACACATATGATTCTATAAACACAACACAAATGATAATCAACCAATTCTCCCTAACTCTGAGGATATCAAAGCGTTAGGCTTTCTCTCTTAGCATTTATATAACACAAATATTCATCATTATACTGCCCAGAACATACGAATCTTCATTGTTGTAAATCTCTTTTAGTTCCTACAAATCTTCTTGATTTTATCTTCATCGTTGTGCTCTTTATCTCTTTCTTTCCCATTGCAACAATTACTCTCGCATTTTTTCGACACATGGACCACAAAAAAACACGTGTTCGTTCCCCTGAAATTCAAATTTTTACATACAATGAGAGAGCAATTTGGTCCTTTGCACCTCTAGAAATATCAATTTTGCTCCTGAAATATCATTATGCCCTTCATTGTCCTAGCCCCTCCCAAGTTAAGTTTAAAGGGGCAGTCCCCCACCCCCCCAAAAAACCCCAAAAAAAAGGTTGGTTCTGCCCCTGTTCATTTCTTCGATCTTAGGTTCATTTACAACATAGACCAACAACCCAAATCCTACGGAAGAATTACAAAACATTCATTCAAAATATCATTTGAAAGGAATGAATGACCTCAAGTGACCACAATTGGTCTGCATCTATTTGAAGGAAAAAAGAAAAATTGGATCGTTTATATCACCAATCCTCAGCAAGGTCAATAAAAAATTTGATAATAGGGTGACAGGACTTAATGGTGATATCCTCGTTATGAAAATCCATGATTCTCAAAATAAATGTAACCTGTATGGTCATTCATGTAGCCAAGAAAGTTTGGGATTATATTATATCAATCATATTTAAGGTTTGTGATGCGGCCCATATCTATGAAATCAAAATCAAGATCTTGGTCAAAAAATAAGGAGAATTATGCAATAAAAAATCCTTAAATCTACAACAACGCCTTTGAAAGAGATGGATCATTCTCAATTCATATTGAAGAGTTTCCTTGCAATACATTTGAGTTAGCAAACCACGAGTGTATGGTGTAACGGAGTCAAGCCGACCCGTGAGTCGGCCCGAGCTTGGCTCAAAAATTGGCTTGTGAATTGAGCTCGATGAGCTAACAAGCCAAGCTCAAGCTAACCCCTAATAAACTCGTTAGCTTGTGAGCCGGCTCGTTCAAAAAAACATTAATATTATACTCGAAATATATTAAATTTGAAGACTTTATAATTAAAGTATTAAAAATATTTATAAAACAATATTTTGTATTTTTTATTAATGAGTTATTATTTTTCTCCTAATTGTCCATTCTCTCTATCATTTTATTAAAACATAGCTTAGATAAAGATTATTTTCTCTCTTTTATAATAAAAAAATTTGCTCGTGAGTCAGCTCGAGCTCATAGACATAAGCGCAAGCTCAAACTCGATAAAATTAATCAAGCTCAAGTTGAGGGTGGCTTGAGCTCGACTAGGCTCGTTTACGCCCCTAAGTGCATCTTCCCACCAATTGGTACTATTCCAAACGATTGAAATTAGGCTGTGTAAGCATCTTAAGGTATAAACAGATGACGACATTTTCCCCTGTGAAGCCACGTTTTCCTCTCAAGTCATGATGTACCCAAGAAAATCTTATTTTCTCAGTTATTCACATAAATCCTCAAGCCTAGTCATACAGAGAAAAAAAACTGCCAACGTAACGCCAAGTCCTTATAGCATGATCACTGCTTCCTCAATCACGTTCATCACTTACTACAACAAGCTAAGTCTTCTCCCACAAAGAATTTCTATGCAAAGTACCCCCCCCCCCCCCCAATTGACCTTCAACGCCACCACTCCATTGCTCACTATTGAGGTTGCATACAGTTTCTCATCCTTCAATAGCTCACCATATAATTTCAACAATGCATCATCATGATTCTATCATTTTCTCTCCATCATATCGGCAATAGCCTTTTCACCCTTAAAAGAATCCGCTACCTTGACAATCAAAGAGTTCTGGATACCACAGCCTCTTCACAGCAATCAATTAAAATGCCTCTCCCATCATACAGCGATAGCAAAAAAGCATTCATCCCCAATGCTGTCTGTCTATACCACAGGAGCAGAGAACGGGATCAAAACAGCAAATCATTAGACAGGATTTGGTCCTACTCAATTTCAATATAATATCAAAATTTTTCAGTTCCCAAACACCAGGAACCAATCAAGTCAGGTTAGTCAACATCCTTCCAAAAATCTGTTTTTAGCAAAAGCTGACAATGCTTAGCTAAAAGCGTGTACAAGGGAGACCTTATTTGTATCAGACAAAATTAAAAGAATGGAAATTTAATCAACGCATCAGCAAAAAGACATAACAAACATCAGTTCTCAGATTTTATTTTAACAAAATTCATAAAAGTCATTAAATTTAAATAATGTTCAGAAAAGGACAAAAAACATGCACAGCTTAACTCATGCTTGTTGTACTAATATACACAAAATATATTTCAGACAAACCTCTTCCACAAGATGTCGACGCTTCGTTCCACCAATCCGAGTAAACCTACTTGAACTGAATTGTGAACTAGATGAGGAGGAGGAGTTGGCCACCAATCTGCAACAACATATAGCAGCTTCCCTTCGGGTGTTGCCATCTTCATCCTCCAAGTAAACAACAACCGTATTTCTAGCAAACTCAAGAAGTTCATGACCCTGAAAGCATCCTAATTTTATTAGATGAAACAAGCGCACACAAACATGTACATTAATTATATGCATTAGCATAAGCATACCTTGAAATTAAAATGAGCTAGTGTTCTCAAAGCAAGCTGAACAAGAATAGAACCACTAATATCGGAAGATTGCAGAAGATTGTTAGCAGTGTTTGCTCGGGAAGCGGTAACACCTGGCTTTGGCTGTGGATATGGTCTCTTTGACAGCACCAAAGAGATACAATCAAGTAATCTTTCTTGAATGGTAGGCAGCAAAGATGGAAGACTGTAAACATAGCTCTTCAGCTAACTCTCATTACTTGCAACTTTGCAACAGCATACAAAAAAAAATTAATTATTCAAAATAACTGTAGAAATTATTAAATTACCTGAGACTTATTTGTTTTAGGGCATCAATTAAAGTCGGACTAAGGCCCGCAGAAAACATAGAATCCAACAGACCTCTTACATGAGGTTCCATAGCAGGTCCCATGGCCTTCGCAAAGCTTCCAACACAGGCTAAGGCCTCAAGAGAAGGTTTCCCTCTACGAGGAGCAATCTGAAGGATTAAACACAACAGTTCATAAAACCACGATTTATTGATTAAACATGAGATGAACAAAAACATTGCAGATAATATACCGCATCACGCAAGTGCAATGTTATTGTTTGAAGATATGGAATGAGTTCACCATTCAAGGCTCCTGCCATTTCTCCGAGTGCAATGAAACCGCTGGCACGTTCAGCCGGATTACGGAGGACTGCTAAAATGTGATCCATGCAAATCTGGACCAAAGAAAGATCAGGCATATAATTGGAAAAAAAATCCTTAAAGAGAAAATTCATCACTCGAGATTAGATGAATAATTTGACACTCAATAGGATGCAATGGAGAAAAAGAATTCATGTAGCCGACCCCACATAGTGGGATAAAAGCTTGTTGTTGTTGTTGTCGTACTCAATATAAACAGAACTCCAATACCTTTAAATAATTTGTCACAAAGCGATCACGCAAAAAGTGAGCAATGCGAGGAAGGAGTGATGTTATGCTGAGACGTACAAGCCGATCCCTATGCTCTAAATACTTGAGAACAATATCAGCTACCTCCCTGTACCTCGACATCATAAATTCACCAGTATTCCTTGGGAAGAAAAAAAAAACTTATTTGTCACCACAACTGAAGTGAGAATTCAAGTAAGAAAATTCATTCAATTTTTCATACACATTTTTTATGTAAATGAAAATAAGAAGCAAGCTCATATCAATAATAGAAGTAGGATTTTGCACAATGCTCGTATAATATTCATCATTGGAACCAGTGAGTCATTTTAGTTGTTCATTCATTGCAATAAGCATTATTATAGAATCCGGTAAGCAAGGAAAATATTCACTCAGGTTTAGCCAAAAAATCATAGAGTTTGGCAATTTCATAACACTTTAACCAGCACGCATAACATTCATAAGTACTATTGCAAACCAAGAATAGATGTTCATTAAATACTTAGGAGCCAAAAATAAATTTTAGTTGAACATCTAATCTTAGCTTAGGCCACAAATAAAGAAATTGCAATCAAAACCTAATCCTTCTCTTCTAAATTTGAGCGCTAATTTAGAAAATTTAAATATGTTTAGCCGCCTACAACAAGGCCAGCTTGTCCTGTAGCTAAAACAACTTACAATTTGATGCAACCAAAATATAATTGCCAACTGCCATTGAAAATCAGGTTAAAGTTCACCCCCTTCAAGCCAACTTCAGGCATTACATAAGGCCGAACTAATCTCTAAATGTTCTGATACGGGTAACTACCAGACTTGGTTGCTCAACCACATTATAGGTTTTTTCTGCTCTCTCTTAGCTGCATCTGATCCAAATACTTGACTCGTTATATCAACATGGTAAGAAGCGTAAGTATTGGCCAAGAATTAGCAGCATGTACCAGATACCACTTAATGATCATTATAAATGTTAATGATATTCCTAATTATTTTGAAGAATGACAAAGTTGAATGGAACAAATAACTCAACCTGAAACTTGTATGCTCCACAGGATTGATAATCCATTTAGGATCCAAGGAACCATTTGGTGCAATTGCAACTTTTGCAAACAGTAGTTGTAAAATTCATGTGGATAAAGTTACTTTTTTTTAGTTAGCACAAGTCACAAACAGGCCCCAAAAGCGAGGGCGAAGGTGATAAGCCCCGGCTGGACAGCAGGTGGAGGGTGGTTGGGGAGGTTGCGACGGCAGATAGGGCCGCGATAAGAGGTGACGGCTGAGAGTCGGGTTGTTGGAAGTAGGTGAGTGAGGGGGTGTGTGTGTGTGTGTGTGTGACAGGGTAGAGGTGTAAGGAAGATTAACAGCATCAGGTCATGTGCAAGGACTGGCGGCAATAGATAGAGGTGCAAGAGAGGGTGTCGCAGCAGAAACAGGAAAGGTGGGACGCAGGAAAGAGGCCAGCGAGCAAGGTACAATTGGAGCACCAATTGTTCTCATATACATCCCAAGATAGGGAGAAACCCGACGGCTAAAAATCTGAAATCAACAAAAACTAAAACCTAAAAAGGAAAACAACATATTTATAATAAAATATAACTAAGAGGGGGAAACCCATCCCCTTAGGCGGCAGAGCTCTAAACCCTAAGCCAGCCTCCCTTCTGAATCGGCAACCTCCCTGTTGAATCGTTTGGGTCGGTTCAGCCCCTAACACCAACATTAGTCGCCTAGAGTTAGAGGAGTTTAGACTTTATTGTTCGAAGCTTCTGCACCTCCTAGCACAGAGTCAAGTCCACGACATTGAAAATAGCAGACACATTGCAGTCCTCTGGTAGGACGAACTTATAAGCGTTTTCATCCAGCTTCCGGAGTATTCTGAAAGGTTCATCTGTTTTGGGCTTGAGTTTTACGAATGCTCCCACGAGAAATCTTTCTTCTTCAGTCGGATCCACACTTGGTCACCTTCTTAAAAAGTCACCTTCTTCCTAGTTTTATTCGTCTATAATTGGAATTTGTGATTCTACTTAATAATCTTCTTCCCAACTTCCTCATGGAAGTTTTGAATCTCATGCACCTGTTCCTCAGCATACTCACTAATCTCCGATATCGGTATGAGATCTACCAATTCAAGAGAAGTGAGCGGGTAGCGCCTGTAGACAATCTCAAATTAGGTGCATCCTATAGTTTAACTAACAGACCTGTTGTAAGCAAAATTGGCTTGAGCTAGAGTCAAATCCCACAGCTTAATACTCTTTCTCACAAAAAACCTAAGAAGATTGCCAAGACTCTTGTACACTGCCTCCGTTTAACGGTCATTTTGGTGGTAAGTTGTTGAACTGAATTGAAGCTTAGTATATAGCTTCCCCCACAGAGTCCTTCAGAAGTGACTCAAAAACTTGACATCTCTGTCTAAAGTTATAGTCATTGATATCCCCTACAGCCTCACAATCTCTCTGAAGTACAAGTCAGCGACAAGCGATGCATTAAAAATCCCAAGGCACGGAATAAAATGCGTCATTTTTGAGAATCCATCCAAAACCAAAAAGAAATTCTTATACCACTGTATCCACAGAAGGCCTACCATAAAATTAATGCTAACATTCACCCACAGTGCCTCCGGGTGCATGAGATTCAAAAAAGCCACAGTGAAAGACTTGCATGAAATTTATGGTAGGACAAGGATTATCTGATTTAAGTTAATTTAAATTTATGATTCGTACTATCAGATTTAAGTTATTAAAAAAGTCAAAATCATATCCCAAAAACCCTGAATCTCATTGGCCATCGCAATCATCTCCATCCCACTCTACCAAACATTCACCAGTTCCCCATAGTTAAAAAAAACATGAAAAAAAAATCAAGCATAAGTTGACCCCTAGCCCATCATTTCTCCCAATTGCACTCCACTCCCTCCGCTCCTCACTATTTTAAGAGCTTCACTGTCACAACTCAACCCCAAACACCCCTAAAGCCTGCCACAAGCTCATACAAAACCTTTGTTGCGCCTATACAATTTTCTTTTGCTCCTCAGTCATGCCTGTGCAGTACAATTTGTTCCCTCCCTTCCTGCTCTCAACGTCGCTCATCCCATCCTTCGCTACATAGACAGCAAGCAAGACCATCTCCAACTCTTTGTTACACACGTCAATTCAAGGTCCCTCCAGTCGTGCTCTCAAAGTCGCTCCTCCAAAACTTCGCCACACAGACAGCAAGCAAAACCATCTCCCACTCTCCATTACATACATCAGTTCAAGGTCACCACCAAACGTATTTCCCACATGTATTTCCCTTTGCCAAGAACAGTCTTCATCGCCCGTCGTAACATCAACACTCCAACTGCCACCCACCTCTCCAATAGAACTCATCGACCATCCACTCTTGTAACAACCCAAAATTTACTCATAGATGACAATAAACGAGAGCCCGCCCTCCCCTAATCCCTTCCCACAAGTCACAACCACCAACGACCAACATCGACACGCACAAAAAGCCACCTTACTAAGGATCAAAGGCAAAATAGAGAGAAGTAATTTAATACTATGATGAAATTAATGGCCATTTTTTATGAGTAGATTTAGATTAAATCGAACTTAGTCTTTTATCACAATATACATATATGAACAGAACAAAATAAAAAATATAAAAAAAATAAGAGGAAAAAAATTAAAATGCATAACATGGCTCAATACATATATGTATATGTGTATGTATATAATTGCTGCGTAAAGTTCATCCTATCACTGGAAGCTAATTCACCTAGACACGAATTCATCAACTATAGCAAACATGAATTCATCGGCAATATCAACAAAATGAACAAACCTCAACTCAATCTACAAAAACAAACTCAAATTCAATCTACAACAGCAAAATCAAACAATCTATAATAATAAACTAAAATTAAATTTACAAATTCACATAGCTACCAAAGAGAATACTTTGGTCATATAAGCTCAAATACCTTCTTTAACTAAGCATACAAGAGTTCATAACAACCCAAGATGATGAAACCATGATAGCGTAATTAGGATCATCAGCATTATCCTCGCCATCCAATTTAAGCTAAAAATGATAAAATTTTTTAATCTAAAAATCAAAATGCTCCAACTATATGATAAGCAATTAGCAAAAATTGAAGTTCTCTTTCATTATCAAAAGATAAAATTAACCAAAAAAAACTTGCGCCTATGAGAAATCTCAAATCAGATCATAAATCTTCGCAAAATGAGAGAGATTTTCTTGTAATATATTATTTGCAATCCAAATCATCTTCCCAAACTTTAGCACAAAACTACACAAGAACTCTCATGAGGGGTCAAGGCAGAATTCTCTAAACCCACAAGAGAAAAGAAATCCATAAATGGTGTTTGACCATGAAGCAATGATCATTCATGGGTAATGAAAAATTAATTCAAGTAAAAATGATGGCCATTTTGATTCAACAATTGACAGAAAAATGAAGGAAATTTTGTTTAACTGATAGGAACAGAATTATAAATACATAAAGGTCCGTGTGTGTAATCGTGTGTGGACACACACACACACACATAAGTCGTCGACTGCAAGAATTTTTACATCCAAAAGATATTACTCAAAATATTACATGTATAAGTCGTCGATACCTTAAAAGTTCTCCAACTGCAAGCAAGGAACCGTGAATACTATTGACTGAAGCATTTTTACCAAGCCCGACTTGAGCAGCTTCACACATTCGATAATACCTAAAAGTTAATAAAAGATGAAAACACTTTATTGAAATGGCAGAGTAAAATTGCTGCTGGGACAAGAAAAAAAAGTACAAACAAAAATATGCAAAACAAAATTTGTGGTAAGAAATTCAACCTAATAAATTTGAATAAAAACCTGCCTGGCTTCCTACTGTAACTAACCTCCGTCTTTGCTTACTTTTTTAATAGCGGAAATAATTTAAAAAAATGGATATTAGCACACCAATGTTGCTAAAAAGAAGATTGAAGAGATTGCACAATTGAAAATGGACTTCAAAACAACACTAAAATCTAGAATCATATCCACAATCCATCAGATAAAAAAAAATAGATTACATCCAAATAATTCAACAGCCAACAAGCTATAGGAAAATGTTTATTAATCAAATAACGTTATAATTTCCAATTAGCTGTCAAAATATCATTTATATAGCTGCAATCAAAAATAATAGCACCATCTGCCAAATGTCATATGCTATTTCAGGTTCATGTATATAAATCTAGGAAAATGTTTATTAATTTAATATTAAAATTCATAGTTCCATATACCATTGTACACGCCAACGTGTCTCGCGCTTCTCAATGACACGGAGACAAGCTCTCAAAGCTTCTACAGCCCTCTCACGAACAGCCAAGGTGGGATCCCTTAATGCAACCCATATGGCATCTACAAATTCAGGCACATGGACATTGAAAACAGTAGATGCATTTTCAGCCATTTCCTGTGGATGAACACAAAATGCATCAGAAACAAAATCAAATTGGAGATTGGAAAATTATATAAATTAACATGAACAGATAAAAACAAAGAGAAATTACTGCCAGCTTAACAATATAAAAATCTAATTTTATGGATCAAATAGAAAGGAACAATCATACATGTTTGAAAAACTACCAAGTGGTTATACCACAGACAGCTAAAAGAAAGCATCCCTTTATGTTTATGTTCAGCTCATCTAAGAATTATTTTTTCTCATAATAAAAGCCACAATAGGTCATTCGTCATTGGAAAAGAAAGATACTAAAGAGAAATGCACCTGATATAACATAACAGAATTTGGGAGATGATGAAGCATTCAAAAAGATGACAATTTTAAAGATGATGATGGTTATTGTGACAGAAAACCTCCCTTAGGAATGAAATTAAACAGAGAAAGAATTTGTATTTATGGAAATTTACATACCTAGCACAGAATTCTTATGTATTTACATGTCTCACACCAAAACTTTCATATTTACAAACATAGCACTTTGATGCTTTAAAACTATGCATGAAAAGGGGTATTTCATTTTAAAAGAAGTGGCAATACTGCTATTTTTATGTTTTATTAAAGATTTGAGTGCTGTGTGTGTTAATATGAAAGTTTAGTTTTGAGATATATCAATGCATAAGAACTGTATGCTATGTAAGTGGCCCATGTATTTGTTAGGGGAAAAAACTGTGCTCTACCCTTCAAAGGAGCAAATCCAAGACAGGCAATATATAACGAGGAAGTCGAGCATTATGCGACAGGGCATCTTTCATCAAAATACAGCTATGATTTCTTGAAAAGGAAGAAAGCAGAAAAGACAAAAAACAGAAGGCAAATGCAGCAGCATCCCTTTTTGTTATGACATCGCTTGTAAGCAGAATATGAGACTACAGATTTCAGTTCATCTACTGTATGAATGAGCTTAAGGGTGAGTAACTTAGACATAATGTTATAGTTGTATTCCAATCAAAACTCATTACAAATTTACAAATTAGAAAATGGCAAGCAGGCAAGCAACCCATCATTATATAGGCGAATTTCAGAAGAGATATCAAAAGCAGATGATAACAGAAATACACATGATTCATGCATTCACCTTGAGGATAAGGACAGCGGCAAAACGACGATATTCAATTCTGTCTCCATGAAGCCAATCTAGGGCATTTTTTATCTGGAGAGAGACCGAAAAAATGTTAAATTATCAGGCCATTATACCTGAGATAAAACAAGGAGAAGCATACCTGTCTCTCCACCTCATCTGCAGTCATTGCTCCACCAGCTCTGGCTAGATGTCCTAACACTGTACTTCCAAGGACTAAGATTTCAGGGTCCCGTTTCACTTCAAATACCATCCTCATATAGCTAGAGAACTTTGAGACCTTGGATGCATTTTCTCCCAAAGCAACTTCAATCAACTCATCTATGGCTCTCAAAGCACCCAAATTTTCGGCAACATCGTTACTTTCTAAAAAGCAAGATATGCGTTCATACAGCTGATCCATGAAACGAGAGAATGATTCCCCGGAAAGATCATGAGTTTCCTCCTCAACATATTTCCTTAAAGCTGTTAAAGCTCCATCCTATAAAAAAATGAACAATTGAGCATAAAAGAAAGCAACAAAAATAATTATGACAGGAACAACTACGCAATTCCCCTTCAGAAAAAATAAAACTGTGGACGACAAAGGTTAAGTGATCAGCTTAGACAAACCTTGACCACAGCCTTTCAAGAACTAGCACACAATTTAATTTTGTTGAGTTAGAAAGCATAACAGATCACTGAAAAAGGAAAATTTACTGTTGGATCCGCAAAGCGTTGTTTAATTGCTCCATTTATTGGACAAGTTAGCATGAATAACAACAAGTGCACAAAGTGCGCATTAATAGACCCTTAAAAATCAAGCTGAGAACTATAAAAACTTGAAGCTAGCACCTTTACTGAAATTACAAACAATAAACATCACTGAATATTTGGAAACTGCAAATAGCCAGCACCTTTACTGAAATTGCAAACAATAAACATCACTGAATAATTCTATGAAAGGGTCTAATAATTCATAGAATAGAAATTGCAAATAGCTAGTACCTTTACTGAATATGACTTGAAATTTGAAGAAATTTTTATATAAACAGAATCATTTGGAAACTATATATATATATATATATATATATATAGAGAGAGAGAGAGAGAGAGAGAGAGAGAGTACCAGACAAAAACAGAGATTAAATGGTAACAAAATGAAGAGATTACTTGAAAGAATAAACTCATTACATTAGCCATTATTTTAACTATCCCTTATTAATGTAAGAGAATGAGGACAGTTGAAAACCAAATTTATTTATTAATTAGAAGACTTATTTAACAAATATTTAATTAGATGTTTTGCTTTATTATTTCTTATTGCAATCAATATTGCACTACAATCTTTCATGATTAAAGGAGGCTTAATCAACAGCTGTTGAACTCAAAGTGACTCAGTGAGACACCAGTTGGAAAACGAATTTCAATTTATTATGAGTTTTTTTTTATTGATACAACTTTTATATTACAACTTGTAGGGCATGTTCGGATCACTTTCTGTTTTCTATTTTTGCTTTTGTTTTCAGTCAATTTTGTTATTGTTTTGTTTTCTATTTTCTGTTTTTAGAAAATATATTTGATACTGTTATCATTTATATATTTCTAAAAACAAAAAATATACTTTTTATCAAATGGTTGGGTCCACGTGTGCTACAATATTAAGCTTTGTCGCTCATGGCATATACAACGACACATTTCCTCCATCCAGCACAAAGTATTACATGTGAGCGATGGGCAGCGGGCGGCGGTTATAGCAAGTGGCGGTAGGCAACAGGCGGCAGCTGTAGCAGGCAACAAGCGCCAGACGCCAGGAGGCGGCTATAGCAGGCGGAGGAAGGTTGCGGCAGGCGCGGGTTGTAGCAAGTGGCGGTTGTAGGAGTCGGCGGGCGTTGAGATATCAATGTTTAACAGAGATTGACATTTAAATACTAATGGGTTCCAGCGAAAGCAACTCAATAAAAAACTAAAAAGAGGATATAAATATTAAAATATAAATCATTTATAATACAAGTAACATAAAGATTGTAAAAATAAATAGATAATAAAAGCTAAAATACTTTTTATAATAAATCATAAAAATAAGCATTAAGATATATGATAGATGATACACCCTAAAGAATTCAAATTTCAAAAATTGAAATCAAATAGTACAAGGATAATAGTAAAATATGTACTTTCACAAGTGCAATAAGAAAAAAATTAAGCAGTTTAAATTTACTGCAATCTGAATATTTTACTTTAATTATATACTAAATTGCTTTGAATTTAACAAATCATTAAATTTCATATAATCGTTAATGAACATTCTATAGCAATAATGCAGTGCAGACATTATTGAATCAGAGTAAATCAAAAAAATTTCAAGAAAATTTACTGAGAAATTCTAAGTTTTTTTTGTGAAGATACATACATCAAAAGAAACATTTACAAAAAATTTCAACTAATTTTAAAAATAACACAAATCATTGTAAATTAAAGTCTAGAATAAGCAAAGTTCAAAATTTGATAAATTGTTGTTCGTGAATCTTATACTCCAACAGATGATGGTATTTTAGAAGACAGTTTTCACAAGAGTAGCCAAATATGCTGTTTACATTCACAAAAAAAACTTTGAAATTTTTAATGACAGAATTGATTGTAGAAACACACCAAAGAAAGATATATTTAAAATGCCAACTTTCATGATAAAATAAATTTCGGAGAAACATACAAATGGATACAAGCAATCAACAAGAAATAAGCCAAAATTCTAAGACCAAGTGGAATAACTAGCTAAAAAATACTCGAAAATAAGAAAATAAAGGTGTCGTACCAAGGGAACCCCTTCATGTTGATGCTTCAAAGTTACCAAGTCAAAGTTCTGAAGTTGAATTTGTTTGAAGATTGCTCATAGTTAAAACAAAACTTAAGAGGAAAATTTACTCCTTCAAAAAAAAATAGAACCTCAAAATGAGGTGAAGAATTCTTCCACTACGAATCTAATCAGTCCAAACATGAACGGTCAATCCCCTTTCAAGAGAAAGATTGAGATTCTACCAAAGGAATTGTAAATATCAGTTGTCGCTCATAATTCTTACTGTGGAAGACAGTTTGGTACACTTGATAAAAAAGCACCGAAGCCTATAAGGGGGATTGCACACAGCGTAATTAAAAAAGTATCAAACCTTTTTACAAAAGAGTATTGAAATCAATGAGGAGTAATTACGCACCACCAATGTAAGGCAGCGTTTACTTTATTTAGAAAACAGGAATTGTAAGATGCAATTTTTTTTTTTTTGCTTCATCTATGGGGTGGAGTATATTTATAGATTGAAGGGGAATCAGTAGTTACAAACATTTCTGGCAATTTTCTATATTTTTCAAGTTATTTGCAAAATTTTTTGGGGATTTTACAATTTTTTTTTTATAATTTTTCAGCTTTTAAATAAAGTACATAAAGAAAACGGTGAACAAATTTAAAAATTATAAAGCAAAATTTTTCAAATAATTTTTTACTCAATTAACAAGTTAACTTAAGAAAAGAGTGAAGTTATAGTTCAAGAGAATTACCTTGGTTCATGGCCGTCAAGGGATGACCACATTTACTTCCAGAGAATGAGCACACCTCATAATTTTCCTCAAAAACTATAACTTTATGCGGCAATTTTTTCAAAATTCAATTTCGAGCAACACAGATTTAAAAGTCTAAAAATAGGATGCAAGTGATCCCTCATCAAGAAATTCAGTCAAGCATCAATCTTAAAAAAAGGATTCAAAGTGAAAACTCAGAAAAATGCAAAATCTAAACTTAGACTTTTGCAAATTTATAGACGAACAGAAAAAACCTCGATGAGACGAACCCAACAATAACAAGTGTTCCAACATGAGGCCAAAACAAACATTAAAATATGATTAAAAACTTCAATATAAAAATCAAAGTATTGAACAATCTCCAAACTTTTCATACTAATAATTAAACCAAGCATCTCGACGAGAGAAATTGGACAAGCACAATAATATGATTCCAAGATCATGAAGACACTTAAATACTAAAGACGGCCTATGATTAAGGGAATAACATAATTCATCTAATGGAATATTTTGAAATTTTGGCTAAATTTTCTAAAATGTGACTCTCAATAACTAAAAATAAACCTTCATTCTCTATATGAAATGAAACCTAGCCTGATTTGAAAAGAGCTTGGAGATTTGAAATAAACTCTAGAGCTCGATTGATCATTCAACGAAAAAGATTACAAGAAGCAACCACCATTGCCCAACTGCCATAGCTCATCCCCTGCCACCTCATTTGTCATAGCTCCTCCATCATCAACCAACCATCACCACCCGACTGCCACAATTTATTAGTTATTGCATGACCTTCACTTGACAATCATCATTATCTTTTACTACTCTTAAAACATGCCATACTACAATCATAAGGAATAATCCGGTATTATATACTTCATAATCTTTATCTTCTAAAATCAAATGGTTGAGCAAACTTATGCAACTTAGCCTAATAATATACAATATCAATTGGGCCAAATCTCATGACTTTTCCCTTTTCAAGTGTGAACTTCATTTATCTGTGTGCGTAATATTTTTGTGCAAAGCTAAGACAAGATTCTATCAATAGTGTCATAAATGTTCTAACAAGCAATTATTATTATAATAAAATAAAAATAAGAAGAGATTAAATAGTATATAGTACTTCTAAATGATGCAATATTGAACCGTTGAAATAAAATGGTACTAAGATTGCAAATTAAGATAATATATGATGCATTTAAATTTCTTCCTTTTGTTAACAAATGAAATATAATCTAGTGATGTTAACTAATATAAATTACATTTTTTTGCATAATAATAAAAAATTAATTGTATATTATTTATTTCAGAGTTCTCCCACCATTGCATTTACTCGTCATTATTGCTACAAACCAAGCTACAGAAAAGAAATAGAGGCATTTATATATATACCACACAATTCATATTTACTTACATAACAAACATCTAAAGTATCATATTTGCGTAAAAAACACTCAAGTTTTTAACTTTACAACAAGAATACTACTATTATAAATTTTTCAAAGTGAAAAACACATTCTCATGAATAGGTTTATAACACAAACTGTTATAAATATAAATATCAAACTATCTCTATTAGAAATGTAAATACATAAGAATTTGAAATATCTACGTAAATTTTCAAAAGAAATAACACCTAAAATAAAATATGAAAATAATCTAACTTTTCAAAGTTAAACTTATTTTCTTTTGATTGCAAAAAATTAGAAAAATAAAAATACAAGTAAAATGTTACAATTAAAAAAAATAGAATAACTAAAAAAGTTAAACAATGCAATAAAATATGGTTTGGAGTAACTATTATGCTTAAATAGTTTGCCTTATAATTCAAAAATGTTTTATTAGTATATATAAACTCAAAGGAGATTTCTAAAAATTAGAATTATTAGCCCAATTTAGGCTAATTGCTGCTACAGTTATTATTAGATTTTATTTGCTTCCTATATTTTCAATTTTTATATTTATGTAATTCCTAGTTGGTTGATTTCTGAATTTATGCATTGCCCTTTAGTTGGGTTTTGTAATGAGTATTTATACCCCTTTTTTATATCAATGAAAATATGCAGTTCTATTCTCAAAAGTTAACATGATATCAGAGTCGCGGTTCGAAACCCTAGAGCTTCTACCCTAGTCGTCGGCCACCTGCACGTCCTTGAGGGATCTCTGCCCTAGTTGTCGGCCACCTACAGGACCTACCCTACAGAATTTTTGACCTAGCCGCCGATCTCTCTATACAATTTCTTGTCACCCGATTCACCATCCTCCTTTTTTCTCTATAGGCGGCCAAACCAGTCACTTGGCAAGCCTACAATCACCAGATCCAAAGTGATGCTCCCTGCAAATTGCCTCTTGACTTGCTAGCGGTTGTTTCCAGCCGCTGGCCTAATCTTTCTTCAGCTGGCCCATTCTTTTTTTTCCCAACTGCTATTTTCAAGGTTGTTTTATGCAACTAGGCCTGCCTCTGTTCAACCTGCAAGATCTTCCTATGTCTCGACAACCCAACATTACATTTAGCTAAGTTGGAATCATGGTGAACACTTTCACCACCGAGTTTTCTCTCGACGGTGTACTTGGGTCCACCAAAAGGTCGACACGGATCTCAATTCCTCTGCAAACCGGAGGACCGAAAAACCATATGAACTTCGTAATCATCACCCATAAACAGAATGAATCTAATTTCTCAAATGATCCAAGTTGTCTATGTTCGTCAAGAGACGCGTTAAAATTAGACTATTTCACAGGAATGATTCGAGAAACTCCTAAAACTGACCCAACATATGAAGTGTGAGACGTGGATAATTTCATAGTTATGACATGGCTGATTAACTCCGTGCAGACTGTGATTGGTTGTTCGCATATAGTTATTCCTTTCGCAAGTGCCATTTGGACTGTAGATTGGGATACCTACTCAGATGTATGGAACTATAGCCAATTTTATGAGATTTTCAAGAAAATTGGCTAGGCAAAAAAGGGGTCGAGAATCGTAACCCAATACTATAATGATTTGGTGACCTTATAGATGGAATGCGGTCTCTACTTAAATTACACCTGAGAATCTCTGGAGGACCTTTCCCTCTTTCAAAAGATTGTAGAAAAAGATTGCATGTTTCAATTTCTTGCAAGCCTAAAAAAAATCTTGATGAAGTCCAAGGTCATATCCTTGGTCGGGATCCCCTTTCTTCTGCTCATGTTGCTTTCACAGAGATAAGACGTGAAAAGAGCCAAAAACTTGTCATGCTCAGCACTTCCACTTCAATCGAATCATCTGCCCTAATCACTATGATACTAAACACTCATCCACGTCATCTTGAGCCACTGGCTCCACATGTGACTATTGTCACAAATCAAGCCATACTAGGGACAAGTGTTGGAAACTCCACCGTAAATTTGCATACAAACAGTCAACCAAATCCTCATCTGTCAAGGGTCTCAATCCGACATATGAATATGCTACTGTATAATATGCTCCCACTCAGAACACTTTGGAATCATTTGACTCTCTTAAGAGTCAGATGGAGCAATTAATCAAATTGTTTGGATCCAATCAACACTTTTCTGGTCCATCGACCTCCCATGTCCGTCAAGTCACAATCCCTATAGCACTCACTTTTGCATTTTTCAGCCAATGAATTATTGATTCAGGTGTCACGGACCACATGACTGGATACTCTCAAACTTCTCGACATATTATCCATTCTCTAAGAAAGATACGATTAAAATTATTGATAGCTCCAGTAACTCTAGTACTGGTAAAGAACCAGTTGTATTAACAATTGGTTCAACTCTTAAATTTGTGTTACATGTTTCACTCTTGAATTGTAATTTGTTATCTGTTAATATATTGACTCGTCATATAGATTGCATTGCTCATTTTTCTCATGATATTTGTGTCTTTCAGGATCTTCATTGGGGAGGATAATTGCAATTGTTAAACGAGTAGTCACAATACACTTCTTCCAAAAGAAAAACCACGGGAAGAGAACAATTCACCTAGTAGTTGGGGTCTGTCTTGATCCATTGAATGTTCTATTATGTTGTTGCTAAGTTCATCCCAAATTTCAAATGTTAAAAAAATTGCATTTGTTAATTTTCACTAATAAAAATCTTGCCCATATCAAATGTAAGATTTATCAATTAGCTAAACATCATTTTGTTTCATATTCACCCCTCTTACACGTCTTCCGCTCATTTTTCACTTATTCATAGTGACTTAGGAAGACACGCTTGCACTCCCATTTGCACTCCTAGCTACACTAACAAAAAATGGTTTCTTATCCTAATTAATGGTCACACACGAATGACGTGTGTCATATATTAATAAATAAATCAAAAATTGTTGCTAGCTTCATAAACTCACTCCTTCATTTTGACCCAATTTAAAATGTCAATTCAAGTCTTTTAAATTGACAATGGTCATGAATTATTTAACTTTATTTTAGGTAAATTTCGGTAAGAGCATCCTCCATTAGAACTCGTGTACGACCATCCTCAACAAAACAATGTAGCTGGAAAAAAAATCGACACCTTCTCGAAGTGGCTGGCAACATTGTATTTCAATCTAATATCCCAAAAACGTTTTTGAATAATGTCGTGCTTATTGTCTCCTATCTCATTAATAGAGTCCACACAAAAATTCATAACTTCAAAACTCCCTTAGCAATATTGATTTCATGTTTTCCTACCAATAAATTCTTCACTACACTTGAACTCAATCATTGTTTGAAACACTATACCTAATTGTAGTAAGCTCAATCTCAGGTCAATAAAATGTCTTTCTCGATGTCTTGATCATGCCGCAAACAAATTCTATGTAAATGTCGAAGTTTCATTCTTTGAAAATGTTCTCTATTTTCCTGCCACTGCCTCAAGTGAAGGGTAGTTCGATCTCGTGGGCACTATTTTTTATCTGACCCTTGTAGATATTTCTCCCACCAATATATCAAAGGAGTCTTCTGTTCCTCTGGATCCGCCACTAGGGCTGTCAAAACGGCTCGTTGTTTGAGAACAGCCCGTGTTCGGCTCGTTCGTTAAGTTAACAAGTTGAACACGAATAAATATTTGTTCGTTCGTGTTCAGCTCGCTGTGGCTCGAAATACTACTAATCAATTATATATATATATATATATATATATATATATATATATATATATATATATATTTGATGAGTAGTATTTTTTAAAAATTTAGTTGACTACAAGGCTGCAAAGGTTTATAATCAATTAACATTATTAATGAAGAAAATAGAAAAAAAAATTATTAAATTAAAATGATGTTTTAAATCTTGCCTCAATCATTAACATCTTATGGCTATGTGATTAGCGTTGTCAAAATGACTCTTTGTTCGTGAACGGCTCGTGTTCGGCTTGTTGACAAACGAGCCGAACACGAACACGCTTTTTGAGCTCGAAATATAAACAAGTGAAACACGAGCTGAACCTGGGCTCGCTCGTGTTCGGCTCGTTCACACCCCTAACCGCCACCTACCAAATGTTAACGGTGAAATAGAAAAGAGAATTAAAAAAATAAAATAGTGAAATTAATTAATTATTATTTACTTGTTCCCGCCTTGAAAGCCCACTTAACTGCTTAACTGCTTAACTGCTTAACTACTCTCGCGGTTTCTTATCCTAATTAATGGTCACACTCAAATTATGTGGGTCATATATTAATAAATAAATCAAAAGCTGTTGCTAGCTTCAAAAACGCACTCCTTCATTTTGACCCAACTTAAAATGTCAATTCAAGTCCTTTAAACCGACAATGGTTATGAATTATTTAACTCTATTTTAGGTGAATTTCGGTAAAAGCATCCTCCATCAGAGCTCGTATACGAACATCCTCAACAAAAAGATGTAGCCTAAAAAAACGACACCTAAAAAAAACGACACCTTCTAATTATTAGTCTAATTAATGCTGCAATTATTATTAACTTTTATTAGCTTCCTTTATTTTTTTCCTAAATTTATGTATTTCTTAGTTGGTCTATTTTTGAAATTAAGTCTTTCATTTTATTTGGGTCATGTAATATGTATTTATACTCTTTTTTCTATCAATAAAAGTATGCAGCTCTAATCTCAAAAGTTAACACTAAAAATAACACAACTCTAAATTTTTACAAAATTATCCAAGATTCATTATTCAAAATCTAAATTAACCGTTCGTATTCTCATTATTAATTGTATATTACATTCAAGAATAATATACTCATAATACATTTATTAAATCAAGTATATGCTTTAAACTCTAACTCCTTAAATCATCTGCAATCACGCAAATTCATAATGCATTATCTACCAAAATTTAGATTTATAATTCACGTATATTTGACGAAATGAATGACTGAGATTACTTTTTAAAATTAAAAGACTATTATTACTGATTGGTAGAATTGCAAGTCACTGTTTAAAATGTGTGTGCATCCTAACTTTGTAAAATTGTAAATTCCTAAGCAAAATAGAGCCAAAAAATAACAGCATGTTGCAGCATCAGAGTCACGTTATCCTAGTGATAGTGGCAGTGGTAGTGGCATAAGGCTATCAAATCCACACACACATAATGTGCCCATAAAAACCCAATGTCGTGCCCTTATGAAAATTCTAGCATCCACTAATGCTAATCAGTAGTTTTCATTTTTATTCGCCAATGGAAACCCAAAAAGAAATAGAGCACAAGCTTAATATAGAAAATATGACACGATGCAGATATGACAATCAACACTAATCCAACCAATGTACAGCATGCATGCAACAACAAATGCATAAATTTTGTATGGGAGAGCCCTAAGAATTAAACTATCGGCTTCAACTTAAGTTCTGCCTTAGATAGAATTAACAATATGAACATATAGTTCCACTACTTTTTCGTTTAAATTTAATTTATCTAAATATTAAAAATATTGGTTACTTAAAGAGTGGAGCTCCCACTATTGTGAGTTTTAGGATGGGTCAAAATATGTAATCTAACTCCATTGGTGAAGGCGTTGTTTACATGGCTGAAACTTCGGACATCCAAATTATACTAACAGCAACTTAATAATTGTTCAAATATATGCCCCATTGCTCACACTCAATTTTTTTAAAGTAATAAAATTATATTCACAATAAAATGGAATAAAAAATACCTTGATTTCTATAAAGTAAAACGAATGAGTGATTAGTATATAATTTCATTTATTAAACTAATTTTGTATTAGACCTTGCATCAATATACTCAAGGAGGAAAGGAATAAATAATTAATTTAAATTGCTAAAATTTAGATGTAATTTTATTAGATTACATCGCCATTAATAGGTATTTGGACTAGCCGCCAATTTAGGACATATAGTCGTGTACAAAAGGAGACAAAAATGCATAACACGATTTAGAAAGGTTTAAGAAGGAAAGAGGAAGACTAAAGTAGCATGGAAAAAAAAAACTAACACAAAAAAAATTCAAAACCTAAAGTAGGAATCAAAAGAGAATATTAGAGAAGAGGAATCATAAGCAGAACAAAAATAATTGTAGAAGTTTTACATCGTTCTTTTTGTTAATGATTATGATAATGATGATGAAAAATATATGATTCATTAAACATACTAATCATTAGTATGCTCTCTTTATTTGCAAAAGATGTGATTATGAAACAAATAGCATAGGATGGAAGTAAATTAATTTTTTTTCTTTTTCTTTTCTTTGTTAAAAAAAGGGTGTCGGGCAAACATTTCAATAATGACATTTCTTTTTTGTTAACAGATTGTGAACTAAAGTCAAACTAAAAGATGAATGCTTTGTTTGTTGGTCAACATTATAGTAGAAAGCTAGCAAGAAAGAAATTGAGACCTAGCCCTAGGAGTTAAAAATTTTGCACACTCCAACCATTACAAGTCGTTGACAATATATGCCACCAAAGCAATAAAAAAATCAAAAAGGTTATCAACCATCAAAGAAGCTTTTTAGAAAATTACCAACCAAAAAAAATCAATTGGATTTGGCCCGTTTGACAAATATGACAAATGGTTTTGTAGTCAAATGGATCAGACAAGACATTGGAATACACATAAAGTCAACCAAGAAACCCATTAATGTAAATGAACAAGAGCAGCATGCCATAAGTAATATCCCAAGCTCCCTGAGTGAGAATTGAAACCATTCATAATCATAAACAGTGTGCCTTGTCCTACCCACACTAATATGAATGTTCAAATACATACATAGAATATACCGAACAAAGTATCAAATTATATTTGAGTTATTTAAATTTTTCAATAATTATCAATGGTGTATTTGTGCATTGAGAGGTATGTTTTTTGTACCAGATACAAACAAGTTGGCCATATAAAGTTTTCTTGCTTTTTTGCTGATGAATTAACTGATGTTTCTGTAAATAAAAGTTCCTTAGCATTCACTAATCTTAATCACAATGGTGGTTTTCAAAGGTCAAATATGGGTGCCTTGTGTGTAAAATTTCTCCTAGTAAATGGTGCTTGCCCGTACTTTTTAAAGAGCTTCAAGTGAAATTACCAATGGTTAACTCATTTTCCTTCTTATAGCTTTATATTGCTTCTATATTTAGACATCATTGGTTCATTACCACACCCCCATAAAACTATGTAGGTCTATTTTCCACAACTTCTCTCAAGTAATCCCTCTACAACAATTATTTGAACTCAATCTTATTAAATGCTGTTGCATGTTCAACTTAACATGTCATTTTTAACATAATGAATAGATCATGTTATTATGTTATGCCTTCTTGTTTGTGTGATATGGCAAATGGCAAGTAGATTTTTAAAATTAAAATAAATAAATTGACGGCAATGGATTCAAATTTGAATTTGGGTATAAAATCTTTCAACAACCACCTTCAATAACTAAACATGAGCATTGTTAAGAAATATATTTTTTTCTAATTCCCACCCTTGCTTCAATCCATTAGGCCTTATATCCTCCAAGTGAATAGAACTCATCTCCCAATAGCATCACATTTTTTAGATTAATAATAGAGTAATAAGAAAAAGGGTGCATGCTTAAAAAGACTGGCAGTTAAGAATTAATGGGTAAAATCAAGTTGTGCAATTTTCTGTTTTTAGATACAAGATAAAATCAGCGTTACTCGCTTAGAGATTTAACTAAGTATGTTTCCAACAAACAAGAACCAATGCCAAGATTTATTAAATTATAGGCTCGGAAAACCAAAATGAGACATAACTATGGAGAATGCCCTACATTATATGATTAAATTAAATAATGAAAAAAGAAATCAGAACATGAAAATAGAAGGCCGATTGACAAGCATCTAGAAGATGTTTATGAATCCAAAACGGCAAAAGCTACATAACAGATCATGCTGATGATTGCACAGAAAGTGATAATCAAACCAACCCAAGAAAGCGTCTTTCAGTGTACAAAGAATACAGTGCAAGATGTAGTGATCTAATATTAAGTTATGAATATGAAGGCAAATACCCCATCAAACACAAACGCATCTAATACTACGAGAAGATGCAAGTTTAGAATAGAAATTACTGGCAAAATACAAGACCTTCAAGTAGGGCTGTAAATTAATCAATGCACTTGATGAACAACATGAGTTCAGCTTGATTAATACTCGATTATCTTTGTTTCGATTAGTAAATAAACAAGTTTGAAATTTTTCTTAAGCTCGAAAGTTAAATGGATAAAATTTGAACATAGTTCAACTGGTTATTAACATTCACAAACAAACTTGTTATGTTGTTCAACAAATAACTAAAATATTAAATAACTTGTAAATGCTCTATATTTATAAGATAATTTTTAAAATAAACAGTAATAAATAAACAAGTTTGAAATTTTTCTTAAGCTTGAAAGTTAAATGGATGAAATTTGAACATAGTTCAACTCGTTATTAAAATTCACAAACAAACTTGTTATGTTGTTCAACAAATAACTAAAATATTAAATAACTTGTAAATACTCTATATTTATAAGATAATTTTTAAAATAAACAGTAATCAACTATAAATTTCTTTAATTATATATTTTATTAGAATATTTACTAATTGCTAGTAATAGCAATTATTAATTCCTGCTTATTCTGAATTATTAGTTTTGATTCTTTATTATTATTTTCCTTTTCCTACTGTATCATGTTTTTATTTATTTCCTTACTAGTAGATCCTGTAACGGGTATACATACCCTCTTTATATCAATAAGGATTACTATGATTCTTTTCCAACACGGTATCAGAGTCATGGTCCAAACCTAGCTACCATTGGGCCTCTCCTTGTCGTCGGCTGGCCAGTCCGGGTACTGTTTCTCCCTTTCGAGCCGGCTAGGCCAGCTTCCAAGCACTCACGAGCTGGCCAAGTTCTTCTTCAGGCACTCCAGCAGATCTGATGCCCCACCATAAAAATGATATAACTGTCAGAACCACCTTCCAACCGTCAGAACCCCCACCTAACTGCTTGGTCTCCCTCCAGGTTCGTCGAAGTCCTTTCAAAAACCTCTGTTTTGCCCATCAAAGCCTTCTTCCAGCCGATCAGAGAGTTTATTCCAGTTGGAACCTCTTCCTAAGGCCATATCTCTTCCCTCCGACAGTCGAAATCTTCTGATGTCTCAACAGCCCAATATTATTTGGCTCGATCGGAATGACGTTTAACTCCTCCAGCACCGAGTCGTCATAGTAAAGGGTTCTTGAGTCCACTAGAGGATTGATTTCAAGCCTCGTTCCTCTGCAGACCAAATGATAGAAAAACAACATGAGCTTCTTTATCACAACTCATAAACTAAACAGCAAAAAATTTCTGCAATAGTCCAAATTTGTATATTTGTTCATCAAAAGACATTAATAATTCGGTCATCTCACTGGTATGATTCGTGAACCTCCAAAGACTGATCTGACGCATAGAGCTTAGGAAGTGGAGAATTTCATAATCTCATGTCGTGGCTGATCAATTCCATGGAGGCTTCGATTGGCAGATCATATACATTCCTTCCTTCCGCTAGTGCCCTCTAGACGACAATTCATGATACTTACTCGAATGTAGGAAATTCCAGCCAACTCTATAAGGTGTCTAAGAAAATTTGTGAGGCAAAGCAAGGATCTAGGATCGTGACCCAGTACTACAATGACCTGGTTTGATTACTGATGGATGCGACTTATACTACAAGTACACTTGGGAATCTTCGGCCAACCTATTTCTCTTCCAAAATATCGTAGAAAAGGACGGTATGTTCTAATTTCTGGCAAGCATCAACAAAGATAGTGACGAAGTCCAGAGTCGTATCCTTGATCATGATCCTCTTCCTTCTACTTGTCCTACTTTCACAGAGATTCGCCACGAAGAAAGTTGGAGACTTGTCATGCTTTGTGTTTCTAACACAATCTGCCAAAGCAACCGCATTAGTCTCTAGCAGCGCTCAACCCGGGGCTGGTCACCCCACTTGTGATTACTATCACAAACAAAATCACACTCGTGATAAGGGTCGGAAGCTCCACGAGAAAACTACAACCAAAACTTCAGTCAAATCCTTTGTTACTAAGGATCTCGCTACGACAACTGAATCCAACACAGTGCAGCCGACCCCAACCAGAACAACCCAGAATCATCGAATTCTCTTAAGAGTCAAATGGAGCACTTAATCAAGCTGTTTGAATACAGTTAACTCGCTTTCAGCCCGTCAACCTCACACGTTTGTCAAGATACCAATCCTATGGCACTCACTTCATCTATCACTTCTAGTATATGGATCATTAGATCAAGTGACACAGACCTCAAGACTAAGAGCTCTCAAGGCTTATCGACATACTATTTATGCTCAGTGAAAGATACTGTTAAAATTGTTGACGATTCCCAGAGTTTCATATCTGGTAAAAGGTTTGTTGTTTTAACAACAGATCTAACTCTAAAATCTGTGTTACTGTCTTTGTTGAAGTGTAACATTTTACTTATCAGTAAGTTGACATATGACATTGATTGTTTTGCTTATTTTATATTTGATCCTTGTCTGTCAGGGTTGTTATTCGGGGAGAATGATTGGAACAGTTAAGTGGATGAGCGGGTTTCACTTCTAAGAGAAAAACACAAAGAACGATGACATTCCACCAGTAGTTGTAGTTTATCTCAATCCACTGAATATTCTATTATGTTGTTACACATTCATTTGGGTCATCCGAGTTTTCAGTATCAAAAAAATAATATCAGTTGATGTTTACCAATAAAAATCCTTCAAATTTCAAATGCGAAACATATCAGTTAAACATCGTGTTCTTTATCCACCCCACACTAACATGTATTCTATTCATTTTTCTCTTATTCACAGTGACTTATGGTGACCTTCTCGCACTCCCAATTACACCAATAAACGATGGTTCTTTACTTTGAATGATGACCATACTCGAATGACGTGAGCCAACATTTTAAAAGACAAATCTAAAGCTACCATCACCTTCAAAAACTTTCACACCTTCATTTTGACCCTATTCAAAACTCATATTCAAATTTTTCAGACCAACAATGATCATAAATTTTTTAAGTCTGTATTAGGAGAATTCATGACAAGAAATGGCATCCTCCATCATAACTCGTGTACACAAACTCAATAAATAGAGTAGTCGGAAGGAAAAACCGACATATCCTTTATGTTGTTCGTTCTATTATGATTGAATCTATCGTTTCAAAACATTTACAGAATGTTGTCATACCTATCTCATTAATAGGGTTCCCTCAAAATTTCAGAACTTCTGAACCCCATTAGCTATCTTGAGATTGTGCTTCCCTAACAATCGGACCTCCACTTTAGACCCAAAAATTCTTAGGTTCGCGGCTTTAATTCGAAACACGACCCCAACTCGAAGTAAAGTTGATCTCAGGTCCATAAAATGCATTTTCCTTGGACACTCTGCCACTCAACAAGGCTATCGATGCCTTGAGTCTACCACAAATAAGATTTATGTGAGTGTTAATGTCTCTTTTTTTTTTAAGTGTTATATGTTTTCCTAACTCGACCTCTGACGAGAGGGAGCTAGAGCTCATGGACACTGTTCCTTACCCTGCTCCTGAGAATGTTCCCCCCACGTCGCCTACCACTAATGAACCCTTGTTCCTTTGGTTCCACTCACTCTTCCTTCCACAAAGGAGTCCCTTGTCCCTTTGGTTCCACCATCTCATCCTCTCACCCTACGTGTCTACAGTCGGCGCACTCGTTCTGATACACCTACTCTGGAGCTTTCTAACCCCTTGTCAAACCCTGAATTCGCTCCGGTCGACATCCCAGCACTACTCCAACTCCAAATGAGCAAGTTAATTCCTCTAGCAAGGTACACAATCAAGCATGCTCTCTCTATCCTCTGGCAAACTATGTTTCTTTCCACAGTTTATCGCCGACCTACAGAGCATTTGCTACTGCTCTGACCAATCATCAGCTCACATCTATTGTTTAGCAGAACCAGCAAGAAAAGTTATTGTCATGGAGGAGATGAACGCCCTTCAGCGAAACCATAAGAATGATATCATTGATCCTCCTCGAGGTAAGAAAGTAGTGGGATGCTGATGGATTTTTAGCATTAAGTTTAACTCTGATGGATATTTTGAACGTAACAGACATGGTTGGTTCTCAAAGGGTACTCACAAACCTATGGAGTTGACTATGAAGAGAAATTTTCTTCAGTTGTTAAAAACACTATGCAGGTCTCATTATCCCTAGCGGTAATCTAAATTCGCCCTTATTCCAGCTTAATGTCAAGAATGTGTTCCTGAATGGCAATCTTGCTGAGAAGGTATACATGGCCCTTCCACCATGTTTTGACTCCACTGTCTCCCAGGGGTAAGTATGCAGGCTGCGAAAGTTTCTCTATAGACTAACGCAATTACCATGGGTATGGTTTAGCAAGTTCACAAAGGTGGCGGTAGGTCATGGGTTCACTCAAACTAAATCAGACCATACACTTCTTCCGACATTCAACCAGTAACCAGGTAGATATCATTATCGTCTATGTCGACGATATTGTATTCAAAGATAATTATCTACCGGCATTGGAATCACTGAAAGAAATTTTTTGTTCCATCCTTTAAAATGAAGGACTTTGGATCTCGTCGATACTTCTTAGACATGGAAATTTCGAGTCATTTGTTTGTCTAAGCGGAAATATGTGATTGATTTGTTGACAGAGAATAACCTTCTCATATCCAAACAAGTGGTTGTCCCAATGGATCTCAATGAAAAACTTCTTCATGTTCCCAATGCGGTTCTGATAAACAAGACTCGCTAACAGCGTCTTGTGTAGAAACTCATTTATCTTACTCATACACGCCCCCACATATGTTACACTGTTAGGTTAGTAAATCAAATCATGTATGATCCCTATAAGCACCATCTCCAAGCTGTACATTGGATTATACACTATTTAAAAGGCACATCGTGATCAGGCTTGTGTTTTTCCCGCCACACCTCTCGTTCTATTGCAATTTACACAAATGCTGATTGAGACAGGTCCGTCCATGATAAGTGATCTACCTCTGGGTCCTACTTATTTGTGTAGGAAAACGTTGTCACGTCGAAAAGCAAAAAGTTGCTTGTGGTTGCCCGAAATAGCGCTGAAATCGAATTTCGATTCATGTCCCAGAGCATCTGTGAAGCTTTATGGTTACGTTTCTTGCTCCGAAAACTATGTATGATAGTCTTCGTCACTCTAAAAGTGTTCTGTTATAAGAAGGAAGTCATTAACATTGCTCACAATCCAATCCAGCATGATCGCACTAAGCATGTTGAGATTGACTTATACTTCATCAAGGAAAAGCTCAAGTTCAAGAAAAATTTATGTTCCATTTGTGTCATCCAATAACCAGCTTGCGAATATTTTCTCAAAGATCTCCCTCGACCACTGTTCGCAGACTTCAAATCCAAGTTGAGCATGACAAACATCTATGCTTCCACTTGAGAGGGAGTATTATAATATTTATTAATGATTAGTAATATCAGTTATTAATTCTTGTTTATTCTGAGTTATTAGCTTTAATTCTTTATATTTCCTTTCTTTTTTATATTATATCATGTTTTTATTTCTTTACTTACTAGTAGATCTAGTAATGAGTATATACATCCATATTTGTATCAATAAGAATTATCTTGCCTATATTCTAACATATTCAATAGTAACATCGTATAATTTAAAATTAATATGTACACAAATTTAATGCAATTTCTTATTATTTTTTATTTCAATAAACTAGCCTGTTAGTTCTTTATTTATGTAATTTATTGAAAGAAATTTAGCTACAACTTATATATTAGTTTATTTACTTGGTATAAACTAATTAGATATTAATTTAAAATTTATTCAATTGCTTATTTATTTAGATTTGCAAAATCATTTTATTATAATTTTATATAAAAAATCAAACACTCATTCGAATGTTTAGCTTGTTTACTAGCTTTATTTGAAAAATTAAAGTACAAATAATTTTTTTAACATAAAAAATTAAATACTTATTAGAATTTTTAATTTATTTGATATAAAAAATTCAAATATAAATCAAATAAGATTATTAAAAATATTTAAGCAAGACAAGTACGAATATATATATATATATATATATGTATGAAAAGTTCGCTTAACCTCGAACTAAACATAAAAAAAATATGATCAAGCCAAGTCCAATCCATGTTATACTCACTCAAATCAACTCGATTACAGCATTACCTTCAAGCAGATAATAAACTTTAATGGGTTTAAGAAAAAACAACTTCCCAAAACAAAATGGATAACTCTATGTAAAAAGAATGAAAAAAAGCAAAAGTGATCAGTGAGAGTAATGACTTAAAGGATAAAACAGCCTTCAAATCTTCTTCATTTGAATGGTCCTCATCTACTCCCACTCATATAAAATACAGAACCAAGAATAGTTTTGATAGGACTAGTGGTTCCTGGTCTCAGAGCTAATAAATAGCTTATTTTGTTTTAATTAGTTATGTTGCACTTAAGCCTCAAAGTTAGCAATCAATGATGTAGGTTCAGAACAAATATGATATTTCAATCTTATTTTCAAAGCTTGTTAATTCTCATCTGCCTATAATGAATGCTTCATGGAACAAACCATGGAAATCCCTTGGATATTAGAAACAAAGACAGAACAAACCATGGAAATCCCTTGGATATTAGACACAAAAACAGAACAAACATAATCTTAGCTCTGCAAGAAGATGTTTAAGATTAAAGAATTGGAGAACCAAGTGGTGCAGTGAAGTAATGAACCTGGTATAAGTTAAATATCTTAAACCTGGTATAAGTTAAATATCTTCGTGCTCTCCACAGAAAGAAGCAGTAATGCCCCTCAACAAATTAGCTGGGAACTCCAGCAAAGACATGAGAGAAAAGAACATCTGAAAGAAAATCCAAAAGAATATGGGATGATAACTGTTGAATCTAAATTTGTCTCGTTAGACATGACAAAGGATTTGAGCATTAGGAACTTTGAGAGAGAAAAAGAGAGAGACAGAGAGAGAAAGAAGTAAAAGAACACACATATTCTTACTTTGTAGGGGGCGAAATAGGTTATTTCTGGGCTATGTAACCTATTTTATATATTGTAACTAGAGGATTACAAGAGAGAAAGGCAGAGCGCTCTTCTTACAGAATATGGGTCTAGATAGAAGAGCCAAAGGCCTGTAATGTTGCTTTGAACTTTCTATTTATAAGAAATAGAAGACCAAAAATCGAAAATTAAATGTTTGCCCCTGCTTTAATAGGGCGTTACAGGGCATTATTGTCTTTTGTTATGTCTTTTCAAATTTGAAATTTATTCCGATATCTAGCCTGGACTTTCTATTCGACGGGTCCTTAGGTCGATCGAATAAGCTGGCATCAACTGATTATTGTTCTTCGTGATGGTAAGTTTTTGCTCTAGGAAGCAAAACAGCTTTGAGAGTGGTAGCCAGTTGGCTCTAGCATGGTCGATCAGTTCGCTTGATTACAATCTCAAGATTCGTATAAAACATTTTTTAGTGTGCATATTAAGTTTCTCAATTTTCTTATTCCTTCATAGCGACAACTACGATAAGAACAAGAAAATTTTTAGTTCACTAAATCGAATCTTAAGTCAAAATTTAATGCAATAATTAGACTTATTGGAATTTCGTGCTCATGACCCCTAAATATAGAGTGTAGTGGGCGGCATCCTGAATCAGTCCATCTTTACATTCGCTCGGTCTCTGTGTTGTTCTTATGGAAAAGGGATATGATTCAGCGCTCAAGCTTGTTGATCAGGCTAAAAGGTTGGTTGGAGTGAAGCAACAACACCGGTCGGAAGACAATTCGAATAAAAAATGGGAAAAGAAGCTGGCTAAGAAGCCAAAGTCGAGCGAATGGAAGTAGAGGACTCGTCGGACTCAATACGGAAGACTCCAAAAAAGTTTCAACCCAAAGCTACAAAGAAGCTAGGTGGTTCGGTGTTCAATCCGTCAACAAGGGTTCCTGCTGAAATTTTGGTTCAGTCGGGGATTGCAAGCGTTCCCTTGCATACTAGTGTACCAAAAGTCGGTGGGAATGATCAACCACTCGCCGGAAAAGGACCAGCTTTTGACTTCTCGTCATTGACTGTAGGTGGAGCAACTTGGATCGAGGTTAATTGAAACCAAGATACGTGATTTCATTTTTTTTCCTTTTAATTGGATTTTTTATCTTTTGCTCGTCAACTTTTGTTTCTTGTAGAAAGGATGTTCGGATCAGGGGTTTGTCAATTGTTGGCGCAGACAAAATCCGACTGTGGTGGCGGCTCCAGTGCTCTAGGAGCTAGTCGACAGCGAGGAGAATGTGATCAACCGCCTAGCAGATGTTGTGGAGACCCGGAAGGAAATGGCTAAGGGCGTCGGATGTCCCCGAGAACCCTAACTCATCATCTTGATGAGATGGGAGTTGCTCTAGCTCGGAGAGATGAGGATCTTCGTGCAGTGTTGGAGGGGATGAAAGGGAAGACAGGTAATCTTCATTGACAAGTTTTCGAACTCCCGGAAGATGCTTTTGTTCAGAGGGTTCATTCCGAGACCGAGCCAGCGAATAAGTTCAAGCTCGATGGTCAAATGTTGTACAGAAAGATAGTTCAAAGAGGTTTGCTACTGGCTGAGGCGATCGGTGAATAGTTTGTAAAATACTTATTATTGAATTAAAATCTGAGTATAAGTACCTTATTATTGAAATAAAATATTTTATTTTCTCGTTTTGTCTCGATTTTTATGTTGACATGATGTTTTCTCGCGAAATCCTCGTGTGGCCTTTCCTCTTCCACTGGCTCTCTATAAATAGGGGTTGAGATGTTCATTTTTGCACCAACTATCTTTTCCTCTGAGATCTGATATTCTATTTGTATTCTTCATTCAATCTTCCCAAGTCATTTTTGTCTTCCAATTGTTTTATGATAGCTCCAAAACGAACTCCCCCGACTTTAGTCTTGTGTCTGCAACCGAGCGGTCAATCTTGTCTCCATCTGAGTTTGCTTTAGTGGCAAAAGCCTTCATCTTCGACTCGACCAACAAGTTCAGAGCCGCTCGCCAGGATGACAGGGTGACTAATAGGTTTGGTGAGAACTTGGTGATCTATAAAGATCGGTTGTGGTATGAACTGCGGCTGCCCTTATGTCAGAAGCTTAGCATGATTTTCAACCAATACGAGTCAACCCGACGTAAATTAAGTCGAACTCGATCACAGCGATAATGAAATATGTTGTTTTCTGACGACAGAAGGGGATTGCCAATCAAATTATTCAGTCACCAGTTTTATTTTCGGGTGAAGTCAGAAGACTACGCACAATTTGGGACAATCAAAAGTTCTAATGTTTGGGCTTGGAAAATAAATTCAATGGCTGCAAGTATAAGTTTTCATTGCCTCGTCTTCAGAGAGTAGGGGCACCAAGACTGTTGGTGTCGCTTTTAAGAGAAAGAAGAGTATTGACCACTCTCGAATTGAAGGGGCTGACGTTGATGGACAGTTACTCTCAATTCACAATATACCAATTTGGTGACCGTAAACAATATCCTATTCTCTAAAATTTTCAAACAAATTATAGCAGACTTGTGAGCCGCCTCTGACTTTGCAGATGTCAAGCGGAAAAAAGGAAGTTATTCAGGCGGCCCGAAAGAAGGCTAGGGCAAAAGAACTTCCTGTGCAAAAAGTTGTGGTGACTGAAAGAAGGTCAATTGAGGCCCACGGTGAAGGTGATCTAGCAAATTTTGAATGGTGATCTGACCGTCATTGCAAGGAGACATTCGGCTCATGCTAACTTTGATATATATCTGATGGATGCAAATACTTCAGGCGCAGGTCAACGAGAAACTGGGGGGTCATCCAGTCGCCCAAAAGAGAACAGCCTTGAAGAAGAATCTTCTGTGGAAGGGGCGAGAGCGCGGCCGGCTTCTCATAAACCGAGTCCGAGATAGACCCAGAGGTAATATACCCAGAGGGAGTACAGCATAGGGAAGAAAAGGAGTCAGTTACTCAGTCGACCCTCCACCCCTTCTTTCCTATCGAAAAAAGAGGAAGGGTTCCCCAATTAACTGGTTCCCGCTCAAAGTTGGGGGCCAAGATCTAGAATTCTTCTGATGGTCAGTACACAACCATTGACCAAGAGGTGGAATGGCATAGCGATTCGTCATTAGATGAAGTCTAACCGTCCGCTTTCGTGGAGGTGCTTTAATCGACGCATTTGGAAAGTTTTAAGCGTGCTTAAGTGACCTGAATTGTATAAGAAGGTTGATCGATGCCACCTTAAGGTGTGGGAGGCGTCCCACCTGCATTCGATGATACTAGACCGAGCCCAAATGAAATATATCGTCACTACGGAAAGGGTCGCGACCTCGACCAGGCTTCCTAAGAAGTCTGAGAAGCAAGTCATAATAGTCGAGAGGAAAATAGTTGCGACCAAGGAGATTGCTACTCTATCAAATATTTCGTCAATCATCGAGCAAAATAACCAGGAGCTAAAAGCATAGATGGCGCTAATGAACCGAGGAGCTCTTCGAGGCCCTCTCTTCCCACTCGAGACAAGAAAAGCTTCTAGGTGGTCAACTTAGGATCGAGAGCATCACAGCGATGGACCGATTCAATCAGTCATACCTACTCGACCCGAAGTTTGCGGACTAAAACAAATTTGCCGCTCTTTATACGAGTTTTGAATGGATTGTTGGGGATGACTCGAACGCCAAAGAGGAATGAGGGTCTTCCCGTCGGCTTCTAGAAACTTAGAGATTTTTTTCTAGGAAAAATTTTTTTGTAAGACTATTGTACATGAAATCTTTTGTATACATAGAATACTTGTATATCTCTTTAGTTTGAAATGAATGAAGCTTTTCAGCCGTTTTTCACACCTTACAATTTTGTTTCCTTGTGATAACTGCTTGGAGATGAATGTTCGTGTTGGTTGATGATTCAGACCTCCTTGGGAAAGATCATCGGTCATTTTGTGATTTATCAGAGCCCAGCGCAAGTCTTATACTGCCTCTCATTTCACTTCGGTCAGATTTTTCGACTATATCAGCTCACACATTTTGTCATGACTTGGGTGGATTTTGTCGTTGTCTTCGCGGGAGTAACTATTAAGACTTACTACTTGGGAGATTTGCGTCATATCCTTCGTGGAGTTCATCACATTCAGCAGGAAACCACTTTCGGAGCTTTATCCACATTAAACTTTGATATTGGTTTTTTTAAGTTGTGTTGTGGGTCGGATTTTTTGTTAAAATGCAATTGAACGTTTATATTGTCGTTGTAGGTAGCATTTTTTTTACAAAACAGGTATATAAGACGTCGTTGTCGGTTTATTTGTGATATTATCACCCGGCTCGCATCTTACATTTTTATTAGGTCTCAGTTACTTGTTTGGATCGTTGCCTCGGATGGCTCTCTCCTTTTGTCAGAACTTAGGTGGATTTTGTCTTTACCTTCGCTTGGGTAACTGCTGATACTTGCTAACGGGGTGATTTGTGTCTTACCCTACGTGGAGCTTGTCGCCACTGGGTAGGAAACCACTAGAGCTTTATCTAATTCAAGTTTGCGGACTAATATTTACGATGTATGAGAATTGCGAGCTCTTCTGTCGACTGAACCTCTTCGAGGTTACTGTCGATGGGGCTTCTTTGATTCAAATTCCTCAATTATCAATTGGGCTTGGGAAACTAACAGATAAATTTATCATGCATCGGATAAGTTTTGAAATAATACTTCATTTATTCGCTATGTAAGGTGCTAGCCACCCGCAATAGCATAGCAGTGCGCAAGTACGGTCAATCGACTCATTTCAACTATTAGGAGCCAGCCATTCATTTTGTGATACTCGCCTCCTAGCCAAAGCCTCTACAAAGATGACGAAAATGGACTTTTCGGCTCCAGATATGTTGATGCTTGAACTTCTTAGCAAACTCCCAGTTCGGAGTGTCTTTGAGATGCATTTCTCCTTGTACATGCCATTTCCCTTCTTTTTGATAACATGTTTCACGTTGATTGCACCTTATAGGATGTTAAATCTGGATTTATCCTGTGAGGCATGCTCAAGGATCGAAGCGGTGGAAATCTTGAAGAACAAATAGAGAGGGAGACAAAAGAGAAAGAAATAAGTAAAAGAGCACACATAGAGTTGCCCCGTATGGACAAACTGTGATATTCTCAAGCTCTCTTACACTTTTTATATATATAGCTGGGGAGTTTCAAAAGGATAGGAGAGAGATCTCCTTACAGAGTATGGGTTTATAGAAAAGAGCAAAAAACCCCTAATACATGTTATGAACCCCCACTAATGTAAGAAATAAGGCCAAAGGTGAAAATTTATATAATTCAAGCAGGTGCTTGAGTCGGTTGACGAAGCTGACATCAACCTGCTATTTTGCCTATTGCCGATCGATTTTCACTCTAAGAAGTAGGTCGGTTTCGAGTGTGGTAGCCGGTTGGCTTTAGCATGGTCGGTTGGTCCGCTTGATTATAGTCCTTTGATGATTTTTTAAAATTTTTTAGGAAGTTATTGGGGAGCCTCACGTTGACAGTTGTGAGAGTTGTTGGGGTATATTTCATTGTTCATTCATTGTCACGAATATTTGTTCCTGATCGACTTGCATGGCCCGGTTTTCAGACTAACCACCAGTCGCTCGTCAGACGGTATCCCTACGGTCGACTAACAGTCGGTCAGCCGGTAGTTCTTTAGTCGGTCGGCTTCATGAGCACTTGCACTTTTTAGTTAAGTGATAATCTTCGTTGCCCCTCTTTGGATCTAAACAACTGTATTTTCTCAAGATTCATGCATAACATTTTTGGGTGTGCGATAGCATCAATAGAATATGACAAGGATTTCAGTTCATGAATAATTAGTAGTTCGTTCAGGAAAATGGTGATCAGCTTGAAATTTCCCAAACAATTTCCATGATCAGCTACAAAAACGAGAAATGAGAAATAAAGTTGCATTCAGACACCAATGCAGAGGGGGAAAAAAGCATCAAACCGCTTCTAAAGAACATCTCCCTTCTCGAACAAAGTAATTGACCCGTACACGCATGCCATTAGAGAATCACCAGACTGAACTTAACCGGAAAAAACTAGATGATCAGCAACATTTTCCAGGTACTAAGTACTATGATACGCATAATTGTAAGCCCAGTTTTTCTTTTTTAGTATTAAGATAACCCAGCAAATTCATCATCATAATCATGTTACCATAACGCTCAGAACTGTCACACAGCTGACTAATAGCCATTCCGAAGGATGTAAACCACCCAAATCCCATTCCAATCTCTCAGGCTTTCGGTGCTTTATAAGAAACGTGCAAATATATGAACAAACATGGCATGGAGGCATAAGATGAAACCTTGGGGTTCCCCCTCGTGCATAGATCCGCCAGAATGCGCTGAAGAGAATCAGCGCATGCGCCGCCGGCGGACAGAGCCCCGTAGCGGATCGAGGGCGGGGTCGCCGCCATGGCATCAGGTTTCTAGTTCCTTAGGGCAACCATGGCGTCCTCGTAAATTAGAGAGAGAAAGGTAGAGGGGAGGGAGAAGGATAAAGAAAGAAGCGGAAGCGCTGCTTCTTGCTTTGAGGTAAACGCGGCAGTGGGAACGAGGGTTGAAAGCGTTAGGGTGCGGATTTTCTGCGATTAGCCGCACCCAAAATCGGGGAAATCAAAGCAGTGATTCAGGGATAATTTCTGGGCAGGCCGCCGAGATAATCGGTCGGTTCAAACCAGCCCGGCCCGACTCGGCTTTTACTACCACAAGATACATACCACATAATTACTATAAATTTTAATATTTATATATAACACTTAAATTTTTTACATCAGACAAAAATTATTATTATTAATTATTTTTTAAAATTGAAATACACATATTTTTTTAGGAAAATTTACATATATGCCACACATAATTTTGCATTTGTGCATCTAACACTAAAAATTTGATATTTATATTTACAACACCTTATTATTAAAAATTTATGCATAAAAAGGTGTATATCACTTTTAAAAATTAATGATAGGTAGATATAAAAGTATAGATGTTATACATGTAAATATGTAAGAATTGTATGGTATGTATGTGACTGCTCCATTTTCTTATTACCAAAGGGATATAAATGAAAATAAAAAATTTTAGGTGCTAGATGTTAGATCATTCATGTTTCAACTTTATACACAAATTAAGAAGAAAAGTACATAATAGCCAAGATCTTTTAAATTCATGATTTTTACATATGTAAAAATAAAGTGACGCGTACCTGTATTCATGATGAACAAATTTGATCTTGAAGAGATAGAGTTTCTCTCCCTTATCCCTTAAAACTTTCTGTACTTTCTGATGGAGAGAAATGTACAAGGTGTGTGGGTAGAGAGAGGACNATAACCCTTAAAATAAATAAATATTACTAACTTATTTCATTCATTTTATTAATAAAAATCAATTAATTTATTAAATTATCATAAATCCTATTGGTTAGTAACCCCCTTGATGGATGGTGGTTAAATAGAGCATGAATTTGAGAATGGGTCCTCTCTCTACCCACACACCTTGTACATTTCTCTCCATCAGAAAGTACAGAAAGTTTTATGGGATAAGGGAGAGAAACTCTATCTCTTCAAGATCAAATTTGTTCATCATGAATACAGGTACGCGTCACTTTATTTTTACATATGTAAAAATCATGAATTTAAAAGATCTTGGATATGACATAAGTTATGAGTTATGAAAATTAATAACTTAAGTTATTAAAAATAAATCTCATAAGTTATTAAAATAAAAGTGAGTCATAAATAAAATATAACACTAGATATATAAATAAATAAGATTTGTACGTTTTGTATGTCAATTTTGCTAGAATACATTATAAATATAGTTTAAAGGGCTAGGCACAGGAAAAATTATTCCATACGGATCGGACACCGCACGCAGCTTGTGTGCGGTGTCCGATCAGGACCGTAAATCACCTGATCTACGGTCCTGATGTATTTCGGTGGGCCTCACCTAAATTTTTTTTTCTTTTTTTAAAAAAATAGAAATAATCCTGACCGTAGATCACTGTGATCTACGGTCATGATCGGTATCCATATGCAATAATTTCCCCTAGGCACAGACACACATACACGTATATTATATTAATTTTGAAATAAATCTAATTATTATGGAGCATATTTTAGATATTATGTTGATAGCCCTATAAAACTAAAAGCACTCACCTAATATCTTGGAGAAAATAGAAAACAAGAGTTAAATGTGTTGCATTGAAGAACATGGTTGTCCAACAACAACCCTAGATAAGATGTTAGTGAGAATTAGAATGTATGGTAGTTAGACTTGCCCAAGTCTTGCTTGCTACTTATAAAATGTATATATAAATAGATAGTAAAGGAAATGAATGTAAGCCTATAAGTTAGAGAATTTTTTTAAAAAAGTGCATATTTTTAAATAAATTTTAAAAGTAACAAACTTTTTGAATTTTTTTTTTAAGAGACAGAGTTGGTATTTAAATATCGATTTGATCAACCTGTGGTCAAAGTTGGTTTTTAAATGTTAATTTTTGTCATGTTTTATTTTAGTATTAAAATAGATTTAAAATAAAGTTAGAATAATATTGAAAATTAAGTTGAAAATATTTAATAGAGTTTAATATTAATTTAAAAAATTAATGGCGAAAGATTTTGGCAGATTAATTAATATCATATTATTTGGAATATATTTTTATTCTATTTTTAGAATATTATTTTTATTAAGTGAAATTATAAGAAGAAATCAGAAAAATTATCTTATAATTTCAAGTATTTACCAAAAAAATTTATGTCAGGATGAATTTCATAAAATTTAATTGAAAAAAATCACAAAATAATTATATTTGTTTTATGATAAATATTATAAATGTGTAAAAAATTTAAATTTATATTTCAATAATTTCTAAATAAATCTAATATATTTAAAGTTTATTAAGTAACTTTTGAAATAAATACCTCGCTCTTAAACGCTTATAAATTGAAGGAATTTCCATTATAGACATACCTTAAGTAAAAGTCAAGACTTATATATATATATATATATATATATATATATATATATATATATATATATATATATATATATATATATATATATATATATATATATATATNATATATATATATATATATATATATATATATATATATATATATATATATATATATATATATATATATATATATATATATATATATATATTATATACATGTGTGTGTGTGTGCGCGCGCGTATGTGTGTGATACGCCACCAACAATTTTTCATCATCCGGCACGAATCTCGAGGCAATTTTTTAAGTAAGAAATATTTAAATCTAGATAAAAAGTCATCCAGAGTTCCGATTTCAATGAACTTATAGTCAAATTGATCGATTCAATGAGACAGACCTAATGATATCAAAGTTAGTCTAACCTGAGTCAAACCAAGCCCAGATCAAGTGATTAAATCATTCTTAAAAGATTTGTGGACACATTTGGAAGGTGAAACGGATGTCAAATCTAACGAGTTCATAATCAAATCGAGCGTCTCGATAAGACAAATCCAACGAGCCCAAGATTACTCAATTCCAACATTGTTAAGGCACTCAAATGTCCATTAAATGGCATTTGATCGAGGGAAGCTATCTGAACCGTCCGATCAAAATGATTCATATTTTTGCATTAATTGCACCCAAAATACTATAAATAAAGTCTCACCCCCCATATGACGGAGGAGGCTTGAGAGAGAACATGAGGCTTTGAGAAAAAGCTTAAGTCCAACATCATCTTTGTCATCGCAAACCGCCGCCGACCACCGCAGACCGTTGCGACCATCGCCAATCAGTGCCGACCATCACCGATGGTTAACGACCACCGCTGACCTCTATCGATTACCGCCGGCAGCCGTTGACCTCTGCCGACAGTCATCCACTGTCAGTGGACGTTGTACCTTAAAAAATCTTGTAACACTTTCCCGTTTGTTAAACAAAATGGCATCTGTAATCATCAACTTATAATGAGATTTTTATAACTTAGTCATACCCCGTGGTTTTTTCCCTCTACAGATTTTCCACGTAAAACTTTTGGTGTCATCATATGTTGATTAACTTTCATATGAGTGTATGTTGAATTCTCGTGCAACGCTAAGATGATAATACATTACTCTATCATCGTGAATTTTCTAGAACACATCAGTTTGACGTCGTCTATGTGAAAGTTTTAATCCCACAACGAAAGTACTTACGCAGTTTACTACATGACCACCAGACACAATGTTCATGACAACGGAGCATCCCGCTCCAAAACCCATCGTTCCAGGAAGCAGCCAAGAAGACAAGGGCGACATGCTTCTTCATCTTCTCTCCCTAGAAGACGTTATCCTACCAGCAAATGTGTTTCAGGTCTGTCTATAGAAGATCGAATGCGTAGAATGGAGGAATCTCAACTAAAGATCCTACAGCTCGTACGCGAGGCTCGATAACCGCTGCCTACACCATTGGATGAAATTTGTTTACCATTAACTTTGCGACGTACGATAAACATACCATTCAAAGGAACTCATATCGACCTGCTTCCTCAAGAAGGAACACATCCTCTATCAGGTCGTGATGTTGAACTCCTATATACTGCAAGTTCCACTCATCGCCACATCTTCCTGTCATTCTAGAAAATGTCATTCGTAATGAACTACAACGCCTCAACAGAGAAGAGTTTCACCTAGAGAAAAAATATTGCTTCTACGTTCACCGTAACATCCATGAATCTTCTCCCTTAGCGGATGCAATCTCTAGCTAGATTGTAATTCTGTAGATCATCTGGAATAGAATCACCAGGTGTTGGATTTGAACTTTCACCTCTCTCAGAAGCTACTGGCTGTTGTTCTAAACCCATCTGCACTGCATCTGAACTGTAATTGTTCCCTGACACATTGTCTTGATTCTGTTGTAACATAAACTGCTCATCAAAAACTGCATCTCTGCTGATCACCATCTTCTTTGCAATCGGATCCTAAAACTTGTATCATTTCACACCTTTCATGTAGCCTAGAAAAATGAACTTCTTGGATTTTGCATCAAGTTTGGATCTTTCATCTCCAGGAATATGCACATAAGCAGGACATTCAACAATCCGTAAATGATCAAATTTAACTGGATTACCTGTTCATACCTCTTCTGCGACCTTGCCACCCAATGATGCTTGAGGTGATCTATTGATGAGATACCGTGTCATATTCACAGCATCTGCCCAACAACTCTTAGAAAGTCCTGCATTCAGCCTCAAACACCTTGCCTTTTCAGTTAAGGACTCACTCATCCTTTCTGCCACACCATTCTGTTGTGGTGTCTTCCGCACTGAAAAATGTCTCTGAATCTCATGCTGCTCACAAAACTTCTGAAAACTGTGAATTTGTGTACTTTGTGTCATTATCAGACCTCAAATACTTGATATTTCTACCAGTTTGGTTCTCCATCTAAGCAGAAATCTGAAATTTAGAGAATACTTCAGATTTCTGCTTCAAGAAATACACCCAAACTTTCCTGGAAAAATCATCAATAAAGGTAACGAAATATTGAGATCCTCACAATGACAACTCCCTAATAGGGCCTCATACATCAGAATGCACATAATCAAGAATTCCTTCAGTTTTGTGATTTCCAGTCATAAAACTGACTCAAGTCTATTTTCCAAGAATACAGAACTTACAAAGATCGAGCTTGCAGTTTTTAACCCAATGCAGCAGATTTCTTCTATGTAATTTTGTCATCCCACGTTCACTGAGATGACCCAGACGCATATGTCATAGCCCTGTGCTGTCATTATCTGACTCAATAGAATGAACTACACCTACAACTGTACTCCCTAACAATCTGTAGATATTACATGCATTCAACTTTCCTTTCATCACCGTCAGTGCACCCTTAACAATTTTGATGATTTCCCTATCCTCATCAGCCTTAGGAATAAAACCATTTATGTGTAGAGTGCCTAAGGAAATCAAATTCTTCTTCAAATATGAAATATGTCTAACATCACATAACGTTTTAACCGTGTCATTATACATCTGAATTCTGACTTCTCCAATACCAACTGTATTGCAACATCTATCATCACCCAAATAGACTAAACCAAAATTAGTTGACATGTATGAAGTAAATCACTCACTATTAGATGTTATGTGATAAGAGCACCCTAAATCAAGAATCTATGCATTCGTGAACTGAGTTGATAAACTGAGAGCATATCGCCATCACTGCAATCTGAATTTTCACTCTGCACCACATTTACAGACTTCGATGAAGTATCACCTTTCTCGTCAGTCTGCTTCTTCAGCTTTGGACAATCTTTCTTCAAATGACATGACTCCTTACACTTGTAACAATGAATTTCCTCAATACTCACATCAAGCCGTGATAAATCAGTGATTATTTGATTAAAGTCATTCAAGTGTTGCGCCAGATTAGAACATTCCTGCATCTTCAGCTCATACAACTTTTGCTTCAGATACAACTTGTTCGTCAGAGATTTTGTCATAAACTGAGTTTACAATTTCTTCCAAACTTCTCATGAAGATTTCAGATTCATCACGTGATACATAACCTTATCTGTTATGAATAGTCGTATCGTCGCTACCGCTCGCTGCTGCAATTCTTCCCAATTTTTATCCTACATGGTATCTGGTTTCATCGCCCTTAGAGCCTTCAAGATTCTCTGTTGCACCAACAGATCTTTTACCCTGGTTTGCCACAATCCGAAGTTACCAATTCCGTCAAACTTCACCACCTCGAATTTCGCACCAGAAAATGACATCTGAAAATTATTCCTGCAACAAAATTTTTTTTTGCAAATTCCTCTGCAAAAATCATTGCTTAGAACCTTTTCTTTTTAAATATAAATAAAGAAAAAATTGAAATCTAAGAGTAAAGCAAAAAATTTCCTCTCTCTCCAAAAAAAAGAAATAAATATTCACTTTATTTCCTCTCTGTATACAGCAGAGGAAATCCTTAATTAAAATTGATTAATTTGATTTAAATCAATTTAATAAAAAAACTTTCCTTTAATTTTTCTTCCTTTCCTCGGGCCAAGGGAAAAGGAAAAAAAAACGCAACTTCTATTGGAAATAAAAGATTATTTCTCAAGCAGCAGAGAAGGAATTCCTTAACTTTCCTTCTATTGCCCGATTTGATTCCTTGATTCCTCCTCTCCGCAAGCCAGCAATGGAAAGTCCAAATTTAATTATTCCCGGAAGGAAAACACCGCAAGACCGCTCCCTTCCCTTTTCTGGCCTTCTCCCGAGACCTCTGCTCCTTTCCTTTCTGTCCGCTCCCCCGCGTGAACCTCGCAACAGAGAGAATTCTGATATTCATGAACTCCCTTTCGGTTGTCGCCGAAGAAGTCCTCTGTTTACCGCTTCGCGTGAAAACCTCTGCCTGCGTCGTGCAAGATCTGTCGCAAACCTTCTCCGCGTTGTTCCGCTGAAGCCCTGGTCGAGCACGTCACCATGCTGTTCCGCCTTTGAACCCGCAATCCTCCGTCCCAAACCGAAGCTATCCACGAACTTGGACCTGCACCGAGTTACCCTTCATGCGTCGCGAGAAGAAGAGCTCTGTCATGACTCCCTTTTCGTCTGTTTGGCGATTCACAACTTGTTATACTACTGGCTCACAAATCTCTGTCTGTCCCGAACGGTAGATGCGTCGGGAAAATGGCAAAACCTGAACTTCTCTGCCCTAGCCGCCAAATTTTCTTCCTCGCGCCGACAAAATTTCTTCCTTGCCCTCGAACTTGGCTTTGATACCACTTGCTGAGTAAATTAGGGCGAAGAAAAACATTAATCGACACAAATCCAGAAGAACACAGTGATTTAACGAGGTTCGACAAAGATGCCTACGTCCTTGGGAGCAGAGCGGCGAGTTTCCTTTCAATATTCAGAAAATAGATTTACAGAAATCAGGGATATCTCATGGGGTTACTAACAAGCCTTTTATAACCCCAGGAGTAAACCCTAGGCACAATATGTAATTACAACATTACCCATGTATCATACTGCGGGACTTTGCCCCCGCACCCCAACCCACGTAACTTCCCAATTTGGACAGATTCTTTCGCTATGCTCCACTCAGCTTCGATCCATCGTCTGTCCCTACATGGTATATGAGTCATACCATAACAATAGGCAATTTGCCGAACCAAGTAAATATGTGTGTTACGTTGTGTTTTCTGTTTTACCAATTTTCTCGTTCCAATTTTTGCTTTATTATAGTCATTTTTCACAACAACTAGTATCAAAGTTGTGGTTTCGGATCTAAGGAAAAATGATGGGCGGAGACGAAGTAATGGTATCAGGGATCGAAAAGTTTAATGACACAGATTTTGGTTATTGAATGATGCAGATGTAGGACTACCTTTATGAGAATATAATTCATATTCTGTTACTGGGAAAGCAACCATAGAAAATTGATGAGACTGATTTGAAATTGTTGGATCGATAAGTTCTGTGGGTTATTCGATTAATTCTGTCAAAATTCATTGCTCACAACGTCATCAAGGAAAGGACTACTATAGATCTCATAGATGCTTTATCAGGCATGCATAAAAAGTCATCGACGAATAATAATGCGCACTTGACGAAAAAGTTATTCAACTTAAAGATGGCGGAATGTGTGTCTATTGCTCAACACTAGAATGATTTCAATATTATCACAAATCAATTGTCGTCTATTGAGATTTATTTTGACAATGAGATACATGCGCTCATATTGTTGGTTTCATTGTCAAATAGCTAGGAAGTCATGAAGTTGGTAGTTAGCAACTCTGCAGATAAATTTAAATTGAAATATGATAATATTTTTTATTTGATTTTGGCTGAGAAGATGCGCATGAAAGATTATGACGAAACATCGGGTTCGAGTTCGACACTAAATGTTGATTCTAGAGGGAGATCACAAGACAAAAACTTAAATAAAGAAAGATCAAAATCAAAACACGGGGGCAAGTGCAAGTTAAACATGCTCAGCACGCAAGCTATTGGAATTTGGACAAAGCTGGCCACATAAAAATGAATTACAAAAATCCGAAGAAGTTTGAGAATGATGGCGTTGATGTTGTAACTGAAGAAGTACATGATATACTATTGCTAACAATTCATAGTTATATTGATGATTGGATACTTGATTCAGAGACTTCTTTCCATACTTCTTCCTACGAGGAGTTGATGTGAAACTATGCTGCAGGAGATTTTGGGAAGGAATATCTAGTTGACAGAAAGCTCTAAACATGATAGAGATGAGAGACGTTGATATTGCACTCCCAAACAAAAGAAAATTGACTTTACAAAAGATCAGACACATTTCTTAGTTGAAGAAAAACCTCATTTATGTTGGGTAGCTCAATGAGGGCGGTTCTTCAGCAGTGTTCTCAGATAACACTTGGAATGTTACCAAATGAGCATTAGTATTGGCTCGAAGTAAAGAACTGACACACTATATATGACTACAATTTTACTCAGGCTTAGTTACATGAGTCAAAGGGGCATGAAAGAACTGAAGTCAGTTGATCTCAGCATGTATAAGAGTTGCATTATGGAGAAGCAGAAAAATGTCAGTTTCTTAAAAAGTGGTGAAGCGCAAAAGGTAGAAAAACTGGATCTTGTACACACAAATATGTGGCGACCTCTCTAGTAGCATCTCTTGACAACTCTTGTTACCGTGCCACATTCATTGATGACCACAATAAAAAGATAAGGTCTGTTGATCTACCAGAGGTCTTAGTGCAGGGAAATCAGACATGGGAGCTGGAAGAACTTCCACTAGGGAATAAGACACTGCATAACAAGTGAGTGTACCGAAAGAAGACTGAGTTTGATGATAGTAAGAGGTACAAGACTGGACTTGTTGAAAAGGTTTTCAGTAGATGTTGGATATTGCCCATGTAGTGGGAGTTGTAAGCAGAAACATGATAACCCCAAGAAAAAATCTTGGAGGTACAAGATTATGTTTGCGCTGAAGTTGTGCACAGCTTCAGTTTATCTTCTAGTTTGAAGACATGAGCTTTGAGTTGTAGAGGTAGATGATATCAAGTTTGAAGAAAGGGCCGACACGGCCTGTGGATGATACAGCTAGTGTATGAATCTCTAAGTTGGAGAATTGTTGCAAATATGAAAACCGGTTCACTGTTCAAATTGACAGTTTCTCATGTTCGCAGCAAATTAGATATGATACTCGAAATTAATCACAAAATTAATTATTCTTAATTCCTTCTCTAGATTTTCTACAGTTTTCTTTGCATGAATCCTGTTATCTATGATTTGCTGCAGAGGAGAAAATGAAATAATTAATGAGCTTCATTAATTATTTGATTAATTCTTTAATGGGCCTAATAGCATGGTGTATTAATAAATAGGCATGCTACAACTCCTCTTGTAATCTCTCTCGGGCATTGGTTTTACAAGGAAATGAATCACATGCTACAGCTTCCTGTGTTGGTTTGGTGTGCTGCCTAAAGGAAGAAAGAAATCACAAGCTGTTGTCTTTTTTATTTCGTCCTTCGTGCTGCATGCAAGTAGAGAGTGAAGAAGAGAGACAAAGATATTTTCTTATAATCGTCGAGATGATTGACGGATGTAATCCTCAAACTAATAAAATACTTTGTAACTCTATGGTCGTTTGCAGTTTGTCGAACCACGTAAATCTGTGTGTTCCGCTGTGTTTTTTATTTTGGGCCAATTTTCACTTTATTGCCCTCGTTTTTCACAACAACAATGAGTAGGAAATGCAATTGAAGAAGAGGAGGAGGAGGAGGAGGAGAGAACAGAGATAAAGCCTGAAAAGAGCAAAGTGGTCATTTTCTTATCGTAATTCCATTTCATTTCAGCATGATATCTATCTCTATTTATAAACACACATTACGACATAATTTTAAATCCAGAGAAGAGTATATTGGACACTTTACACAAGCCTAGACACTAATATAAAATAGTTTTTCAACAGAGCAAACGCTATAAGCCATGTGAGATGCGGAGAACAGACTAGAAGCTAAGAGAGTCAATGGAGGTGAGATCCATGGCCATAAAATCAAACATACGAGGTATGAATCCTTTACGGTGCACAATGTATCGTTCACATATATCAATAAAGATAGGGAAATTTAGATACATACCATTCAGTTTCTATGTATTTACACATCTAACACCTAAAATCACATATATCAATAAAGATAGGGAAATTTAGATACATACCATTCAGTTTCTATGTATTGACACATCTAACACCTAAAATTTAATTTTTACATTTTTATGACACTATATCTATGCATGAAAAGATTTATTTCACCTTTCAAAAGTTACAATGATTATATTTTTGATGTGACTTTAAAGATTTGATCGGGTTAGAATTGAAAATTAAAATTTAGTTGTAGATATATAAATACAAGAATTTGATGGTATGTATATGTACATGTCTCAAATAAAATTACATAGTTAAAGTTCTTGATGAGTCATCAAGAAATTTTTATCATCTGACACAATTTTAATATATTTTTTTTAGCAAAAACTATTCTAGATTCAAATTTAAGATCCTCCAAGGACTTGCTTTCAACAAGTTTATCATCACGCTGGTTGTATCGACAGGATGAACCTAATAATATCAACATTGGTTTAAGTTTAATCCAATCGTTCTCAAATCAAGTCATTAAAATATGTTTGAAGGTTTTGGATAGTTGATAAAATGATCAAATGAACTTCAAATTTGACATATTTATGTTCAAACATAACATCTAGATAAAAATCTAAATAGTCTAAGCTCGCTTAATTTCAAGGTCAATAAACCCCTCAAATCATTAAAAAAAGCCCATATAATCACGAGGGATAAATATTTGACCTTCTCAGCAGATGATTATTAAAATTATTTGGCACCATAACTTCAAAAATGATCTTATTATAACATAGACTATCTGAAGATCCAATTAGGAGTGTAGATGTTTTAGATTCGACTTGTGCTAAGAAAGGCAAAGGAAGACCTAGGATGACTTAGGCTTATTGTATAAAAAATGATCCTAATTTACTAAAACTAAAAGAAAATATGACACTAAACAGGATGCAATGGAGAAAAAAAGGATTCATGTAGCCAACCCCACGTACTTAGATTAAGGCTTTGTTATTGTTGTTGTATAACTTCAAAAATAATTACAGGGTTTCTCTTTCTTAAGTTGATGAGCAACTACTTGAGATTTCTTTTTATTTTAATAATATTTATTTCATTTCTTATCATAAAATATAACATGTTCAAAAAAATAAAATTATTATTTTAAATTATTTTTATGATGACAATAATCATTACCAGTGGAAAAAAAAAAGTTTTCATTATGACTACGGAGACCAATATGCGAAAGTTGACTAAGATAATTTTAAAAACATTTAAAACTTTAAATTTATTTTAAAATGTGTTAAAAATTATTTTTTTTTTCAAAAATAAACTAATAAAAAAACTAAAAAAATTATTTTAGAAAATACAAAATAACAAAATACCCATGAAACTTCATAAATTACAAGAAAGGCATTAAATGGACACTAATAAATATGCATTCTGTAAATTTTCATAATGCATTATGTATATATATATAAACTTTTTTTTTTAAGTTATAATTATATCTTCAAACACCAGCAACATTAATATTAGTAAATGTATTTACACGTGCCGCTATCAAATTATTGAGAATTTAATAAAAATGAAAAATATGAGTCTGGGTCTTACGATGAATTTTGATATTATATTGAGAAATTGAAATATAGATGAAAGAGGGTGGTTGATTTGTAATTAGCTACTTTAGGTGGCCTGTATGTATCATAACTATTATTCTTATAATTAGCCTCAATGAATATAGATGATAAATAGGCGGAAAATGCATATAAACATTGCTGAATCTCAAAGAAATTCCAAGAGACTTGCGCAAATATAAAATCAGATCACAAAAAACATGCAGTTTTTTTCTCTTTATACAGCATTTTAAAAAAGAAAAGAAAGGGAATATTTACCCAACTACCACTCAATTCCAATGCATTTAGATATCTAACACCTAAATTTCAATCTTTACGAACAAGGTGGAGTACTTCATTTTTTAAAAGTCAAAAGAGTGATACACTTTATCTGATATGAAAGTTTTGGATGGTATCAATGAAAAAAAAAAATAAAAGTTAAGATGCTAGATACATAAATACATAAGGATTGGGCGGCACGCATGTCCAAGCTCCAAAATAAAATCAATAATACTCTATAGCGTAGCTCTACATGCGGACTCCAATAATATGCCGCCATGTTTGCTATATCACAGAGGTTATTTCGGGGTTATTTTGATGTCATTAAAAAAAAAAAACTAATATATTACACCTCAATAACCCAGAAATAACTCTAAAATAAACTCTGCGGTTTCACTTCAATAACCTTGAAATAACACCTTTCTGGGTTATTTTGGGGTTACTAAAGTGAAATGTACAAGTTTCTCTTTAATAACCTCTGCGGTGTTATTTCAGAGTTATTAAAGTGGAATTGCGGAGGTTATTTTGGAGCTATTGTGGAGTCTACGGTTCTACTTTAATATTTTTTTAGGCGGGCCCGATATAGCACACATGGCGGTATATTACTCGGAGTCCACACGTAGAGCAACGTTCAGAGTCCGAATAGAACATTTTTCCGTAAAATGGAACTCTATTTGTAAAAGGAAAAAATTCAAATGCTTCTTTAAAAGCCAAAGAATTCATAATCAAGCCTACCATGAGTAACCATCAGAACACAACTATAAGCTGAATCCAACTACAGACACACCAAAAATTCTTATTGTAGAGAGAAACAACATAAATGAGAATAAAATCAAAGTATTTCTGCCATGAATACTATGGAACCTAAAGAAAGCTTACAAGAACTGAGGGATTAGTACTGCTGAAAGGAGGATGGCGACAAAAGCTTCTCCTCGAGGTCTTTGAAGCCTTGATAAATTGGCTCGATCTGGCTTTGCGGCAGAGCCAACCGCCGCACTTCAGTCATATACCTGTTAGCAGCAAAAAAATTTGTTATTGAAGCTCGTACACGAGAGAACATCGTAACATCATCATCATGGTTAGTCTTATCGCAACTATTTGGTGTGGTTTAGCTTAATATAAAACATGTGATGCATTATACAAGGCTACGCATGAATCCTTATTCTTATTAGTCAACTCACAAAATGTAAAAATTAGATTAGGAAGATGTACATGCACGCTACTCAATTCCTGTGCATTTGCATACCTAACACTAAACTTCAATTTTTACACATATGTCATCTTTCCTATGCATGAAATGGTGTATTTCACATTTTGCCATATAAAAAATTTGGGTGGTATAATGTTAAAAAAAAAAAAAGTTTAGGGATTAGATATGAAAATGCTTAGGAATTGGATGGTATGTATGTAAATGCCACATTGAATTTATATAAGAAAAATGGAAGAAGAGTACAACTAACCTACAAATAGGGATAAAAGTAAAACATAACCAAAGCACAAGTGGCATTTAGGAGAATTTATCCAACAAGAATCTATGAAAATTTAAGTCTCCACAAGGAAAAAAAAAAAAGTTTTTAATTAAAGGCAACCAAAATAACAAATCATGATAAACTCATTGAAGACCAACCAAAAGCAAATTTAGTACATCCTTCAATAAGTTAGAAGGAAGATCAAAGTATTGTAATATTTGTTTGGTTTTGTTTCCTTCATTAAGGTGCTTTTTATTGAAATGCCTTAGGTACCACAATAATTGCTTGTAAATTCTTGTAACACGGAAATTTCTCCTACAATTGCTAATTCTACCAAGTCCGTCGTTCTAGCTCCAGTAGGATGAAAGTGTCAAAATGATCCCGACTCTTTATAGGGGTTCATTTTAGTCCCAAAATTTACAAGTCTCAATTTAGTCACATATTTTTAAAATATGAGCCAAAATATGCCCAGGGAAGGACGATTTTAGCCCCAATTATGAGAGTCCAAGACTAATGTGAGACTTTTATTAAGTCTGAGACTAATAAAATGATTCAATATAAAATACTGAACATACTATTTTGGCACTTTACTCATTTCACTAGATATTGATAGAATTATTTATTCATATGAACACTTTAAAACATAGAACATATATTTTTCATCAGATGTAAAGACAAGTCTCCCTTAGAGGATGCATGAATAACTAGCATTAGATATTTTAGATGACTACATGGATACTAACTATCAAGAAAAAAATACGCCAAAGATTCGCTCCAAATCAACAAGCAAAAGCACAATTTCCAATAGGCCAATCACAAGAAGCCGATCCAAGCTACAATGAAAAGGAATCAAACAAAATTTAAGCCTTTTTAGACATATTTTAGATGACTACATGCATTATAATTTTTGAAGTCTAACTAGATCAAATTTATATGGAATATTCAACACTCATCGCATTCATGCTTCAAACAAAGCCTAATCCCATGAGCCTAAAGCTTCTTGTAATTTTGGATTAAATAGATATCAGGCTCAAAAACTATTTGGAATATATTCAAAACTTAGATGGAACACTATAATTTCTATTATTAACAAAAACAGGTATTTGTCTTAAGTTCATTAGTAGGAATTAATTTAATTCCTCAAAAAATGACACTAACAAATTTTTTGCTAAGGCAATCATTAAATCATATTCATACAGAGAGTACGATGGTACAAACCTGTTTGTAGCACTAGCTATTTTATCCCGGATTCCTCTTTGTATTACTGCTGTCTGCTCCAGTGCTGAAGTTCTGCCAAACATAAAGGAAGCTCCAGTTGTTGTAGTGCCGAGCTTATCAGCAAGAACCAACAAAACCCACTCACGAAGAACCACAAGAACTGACTTCAGAAGACGAAGCCTCAGATCTTGCAAAGGCACAATAGCTCCATTTGATAACAACTGATCATAAACAGACAGCACTAGTTCCGGTCTGCCCCGACAGGCAGCAAGAAGACTTCTTGCAATTTCTTCGTCTCCAACTACTTCAATGCCTGAAGACAAACGTTCCTGCAGAATTTTCAGTTTTAGATGCCACGTTAAGAGAGGAAACAGTATAAAATTCTAGCTAACATGTGAACCCTACAGCTATTTTAACAGGGGCGTTTACATACATATCACATAATTCTTACATACTTACATTATCTCCCACCTAAACTTTCATATTTACAAAGCACTCAAATCCTTAATATCACACCGAAAATAGCACTATAATCACCTTTTTTATGTTAAATACACATTTTTATTTATAGGTTTACAGCATAAAACCACTATGTATGCAAGAATGATAGTTTAGATGTGAGATGTAAATAAATAACTATGAGCTACGTATGTATATTTTCCATTTTAATAATGAATGCCAACGCAACGGAAGAAACAAAATGAAAAGTTAGCTGGTTTTTACTTGCATAAAATTTTAAATATATATATAAAAAAAAAACAATGAGCAAAGTGAATACTGAAGGGAAAAGGAGAGTTGTGACAAGGATATCCAGGCAAGTCTTACCAGAGCAGCCTTCTCAAGGTGAAGGCATAATGTGTCCAAGGGTATGAAGGATCCATCCACGGAATAAAGATTTGATCCCACCCTCTTCAGTACGTTACATGCTTCAGCAATGCCACCTGTTGATAGGGCCTGATCAATGAGTCTAGCCCATGTTTCTCTAACAATTTTACTGTCCGCATCTCCAGAATAGTTTGCAAAATTAAGCATTTCCAGGCATAACTAGAAAACAAAAGTTACTGTTAGTATTTAAAGTTACTACGAAAGCTGGAAAGAAACTAATAAAAAATTATACAGAAGACACTAATGAAGTATTTTAGTCTGTAACTGGAACACAAGTTGAAAGAAAAAAGCTAAGTTGACCTAACCTAAAAATTCAAATACAGAAAAGTAGTGATCATGGTATGGCAACTAACATATACTAGCATGGCGAAGAAATACTCTTCTATCATCAGCTTTTATTCCTTAACCAAAGAGAGTATGAGCACATGCCATACAAATCAGGAGACAAGGAAAAACCAAACTTTACAGCGCGAAAATGTAACAGCAAAAATAAGGTCGGATGCAGAACTTTTCCGCCAACTAGCCAACACAGAGAAAGAAAAAACTAATTAAAAAATCCAAGGGTATGAATCGCTAAGGGCTTGTTTGAATTCAATTTTGTTTATTATTATTGTTTTCCTTTTTCTTTTTATTTTTCTTTTTTCTTTTTACATATATTTATTTACTGTGTTTTTTACATATTTTTATTTTTTTTGTTTTAAAAATAAATTAAAATGTTTTTGAAAACACTAATGTTTTTCAGATATTTTGATTATTTTTAAAATGATTACGCATTAATCAAATAGACGACCAAATTTTGTTTCAAATCAAAACATGAATTAAAATTAAAAAAAAAAAGACCAAATAGAAAATAAAAAAATAAAAGTTATCACAACCGGCCCTAAATGCTTGCAATTTAATAATGCCAGCATGTTGATGGGAAAAACGCACATTTCATACATGCTGAGCGGATAGAATTAGCTTTATCAACCAATATAAAGTTGATGCCTAGTGTAAGTACTAAGTAGGCATGCCTCCATAGTCGTATTTCTTTCTCATTTCATTTTGTGCTCAAGCATAAGCTAGGAAACAAAACAAGATAGTCTATGTGTTGAGTAGCCTCCAATTATTGATCACTACTATAAATTTCTAGGATTTCGCTCTAGGAAAACATTTTCCGTGAAGGGTTTGCATTTTGTATCAATAAAAATCAAGATGTACAAAAGAAAGCTATAAACGCTATACAAAAGGTGCAGTGTGAATGATGTCATCCTCAAGCACACTCAAAAAATCAGGGTCACAAGTATGGGAATCCTAAACAAAAGACCTATCCAAAGCCAACTTTCACAAAAATGGGTTGCTTTGTGGCATTCCCCATAAACAAAAAAAGAGTGATTGTTTAAATTCAAACAAAAAAGCAAAATCGAGCTTAGTACCAAGTTGTATTTGATGGTTCTGCTCCTCCAGTCTCTTCTTGAAGTATTATATAATAGTGTTGTTATCGCCCTCAATGATAATATGCTTGGTTTCATACAGCCAAGGCTCCAATAACATACCAATAAAGATAACCGCATCATGCTCCACTTGTGGAGAGAGATGACACAACATTTTAGTAATAGCAATGCTTTCCTTGGTGAAATAATTATATTGGTCGTGATTGATACGAGATGCGGAGAGATAAGTTCAACAATGTAAGATATATCATTTAGCTGAGATCAAAAGGAAAATTATTTTTTTTTACACTATGCAACTTAGAGTTACCTTGGATAGATGTAATTGCAAACTTTATGATGGGTTTGGCCCAAACACAGCAAAGTAAGGATTTGGTTGGGATGGTGGTAGACTATTTTTCCAACATGATATGCTTTGTATCTTGCTACATGACGATTGACGCTTCACACATTGAAATTTTATATTTCAAGAAAATAGTTTGCCTCATGGTGTACTTAGGACCATCACTTCAGAAAATGATGAGAAGTTTTTAAATTTCTTTTGGAGAACCTTATGAGCTATAAGCTAAGTACAAAATTCTAGTTTAATTCAACAATGCACCCTCAGAAAAATGTAAAAACAAATGCAGTGAATAGCAATTTGGAAATCTCCTCAGGTGTTTTTTGTGCAAAAATATCTAAAAGGGCTTGAATCTTTAAAAGGTTGAATTCACTTGCAACAAATCCACTAATCAATTCACATGTCATAACTTCATTAAGATTGTATATGTGTGGAACACCCTCACATTATTAGAGCTAATATCGATATTTCCCTTAGTATTGATATGTGCCAAACAAATTTAGACCCTAAATGAGCAAGTTAAAAAATTCACAGACATAACCCTAAGTATCAAAAATAAAATAATAATTCCAAGAAGGACATGGTTTTCAAAGAAGGAGATTTTGTGTGTATAAGAGTAAAAAGAAGGTTTCTTGAAGTTTCAATTAGTAAACTCAAACCTAGAGCTGACAATCCATTAATTGTTAAGATGATCAATGACAATGACAACAACAACAAGCCTTTATCCCACCAACTGGAGTAAGCTACAAGAATATTTTTTCTCCATTGTGTCCCATTAAGTGTGATATTTTATTTTAGTTCTAAAAAATTAAGATCATCTTTATACAATATGCCCAAGTCTTTAAAGGTCTACCTCTTGCCTCCTTAACATAAGTCAAATCTAAAACATCTACTCTCCTAACTGAATTATCAGGAAGTCGATGCTTAATGTGCCAAAACCATCTAAGACGACTATCTCTAATCTTGTCTGCCACTAGAGCTGCACAAACTCTTTCACATATACATTCGTTTCGCATTTTGCCTCTAAGAGTCAAGCCACTCGTCCACCTAAGCAATCTCATCACAGCAAATTTAACTTATTTTTATTTTTCTCTTTTATAGGCCAAATTTCTACGTCCTAAAGCATTGCAGGTCTCACCATAATCTTATAAAATTTTCTTTTTAAGTCTTGATACCAGAGTTAACCCAAGTCACAATAGAAATGTAATAATATTGTTGAAATTTCAACGAGCAACAAACTTCTATTAACAAAAGAAAATTGACAACACATACAAAAAATGCCCTTTGGGACGGTGGCAGGCTACGGGTCGAGGAAGTGGAGTTTGGTAGCTGAGTGGAAGGAAAAGGCTGGATGCAGAAGCGTGGTGATAGCCAGGTGGCTGAACAGTAGGTGGGAACGACGTTGTGCAGGATGTTGTGGGTAGGCTCCATCAAAGAAGGTTGTAGAAGAAAGGATGAAACGATGAGAGGTGGGCTGCTAAGTGGATATTGCGGCAAGGAGGGTTGTAGGGGAAGGCTGAGAGGATGGGAGAGTTGCTCTGCTATGTGGAGACAATGACAAGGAGGCTGACGGGATGAGGACTGGGCTACTGTGTCAAGGCTACCACGGAAAGGCTTACGGAACGAGGGCTGAGAAGAAGGGAGGGCGGAAAGGCAATCGAAGGGATTCCGATGTAGTGGCAACAAGCAGAAAAGTGAAAGATATGCAGCACCTCAAAACAAGTTATAACTAGAACACCTAGATGATGTCAGATACAACCCAAGAGGGGTAAATGAGGACGGTAACAAAAACTAAGCCTAAAATAGAAAAATAATGAATATATAATAGAGAATTAGAAGGGGAAAGCGCCTCCCCTTGAGCGGCAATCCTAGCCCCCAAATAGGAGTCGGCCAGCCCATGCCCCTCTTGGCTACATCGATCATATGTTTCCAGTTGGTTCAGCCCCTGGAGAAGCCCTGCGTCAGTCTCCCGGAATTGAGGAAGCTTCGACTTGGTTCATTGAAGCTTCTAGTTCTTAGACAGTCGTCCTTGCAGCACCTAGATCCCACTGTCGGTTGCACTATCTCTCAAGTAATTCAAGGTCAACTCAACTTGATATGAAGTGGGGGTAACCTAAGCCTCCCTGAACGATAATGTCTATGGTGGGTAAGATATCGACTGTGTTGCCCGATCCTTATCGTGCAAATCCCGTGTCTAGGATCAAGGTCTCAGGTTGATCCTCCTCTATCGTCGCCAAAATTGATCCCACCGACGTAGCTCTGTTGGTGAGAGCAATTGTGAACTCAAACTCTGCAGAAGGTAGAAAGACAACGTGCTTACCATCCTTGATAAAGGAGTAGGTGTTCCCGAACCAATCATGCTAACTCCTACGGTTGAACTGTCATGGTCTCCACAACATATAGCAAGCATACATGGGTATCACGTCGAACCACACCTAATCCTGAAGCTAGCTTCCAATCGACAACTCCACTGAGCACCTATGTCGTCTGCAATGCTGACTCTTTTTTTCCTTCTTAAGCAGCGTCAGAGAATACGTCCAGGAATGCTTCTCAGCCACAAGGTCCAATTGTTACACTATCTATGTACTCAACGTGTCCTTGTTACTCCCTTCATTGATGATGAGACTATAGATCTTCCCGTTCACAGTGAAGCAGGTGCATAATATATTGGGTGAAGCCACTGCGGATCTGTCGTATCCTCAAATTGTAGGACATGTCGAACCACAAGCATTTGCTTTCATCCGATAGAAGAAGATACACCTTACCTTGTTATTCAGCTACCTCCTCGTCACTAACCTCCTCCATTGCACCCTGTTCAGTGAAAGACACAACTCAACTCGTCGGGCAGCTGGAGGCAATGTGGCAAAATCCATGGCATCTTAAGCATTTTCTGGAGGGGATTGTCGTAGGAGTGTTGCTGTTCTCGAGCTTCTTCTCACTCGGGAAGGTTTTGTCTTTATTTGAACCAGTTTTCTCAACTCCTTGAGGCATGCTCCTGTTGATATCTACAACTGTGGGTGGCTATCAAAATGGCAGTGGTTGCCAATTTTTGTTATCTATCCACCTTGAGGACAAAGATCTGGATATCTCTCAATGACCAATAATGCTACAACTCCACGACATTGTTGATAATGGGTTTGAAACCCCCCAAATATCGAGATATGGAATCTTCCTCTGGCTTGACCAACTCCCACTTCATCTGCAACTGGTCAAACTGCGTCGTGAACACCACTGATAGGTTTCTCTATTGTACGCAGAAATATAATCTGACAGTAATGAGGAAATAGGTATTTTCTCTACATCTACTTCCTCATCTTCTCCCACTGGTAATCTTGTCACTTTCCTCTCTCTTTCTCTGCCTCTGGAAGTTTTCACACACAAGGGAGGCTCTCTTCAACTTGATGGTAGGTAATTTCACCATTTTATCTTCTGACACATTTATGTACTCGAAGATTCTTTCAACTTACTGCAACCATTCGATGAATCGTCGAAATCCATACCTCTATCGAATTCTAGTAGATCCACTTTAATTCTGAAGTCTCTACATCCTCCATACATTATCTCTTCTCTTGGCCACTTCTTATATTCAATTTCGAAGTGTCGTGGCCTGTATTCTTCATCACTAAAATCCTCCCTATGAAAGGGGTTGACATTCTCGTCTCTTTCACCCCATCGACTTTCTCTGTCGCGATCAAGGATAATTTCTATCTAGGTTTCATCCTCAATGTTTGTAAAACTCTGTTGAAGTTGTCTGATCTCTAACCGTATCTCTGACTTAGACATGTATATCATTGATGGCATGGCAAGGGTTTACGGTTGGGAGGTGAAAGAGAGCATAAAAATTGATTTAGGGAACAATGGGAATTAGGATTAGGTCAAATTTTTGTTATGGTTTAGAAATAGGACATAAGTTTTTTTTGGTGGAGGTGATTTGCGTAAGAGCAGATGCTAAGAAACCTTAGAAAATGACTAGGGTTAGCCTAGCTCTAATACTATTTGATATCGGAGTTAACCCAAACCACAATAAAAATGTAATAGTATTGTTGAAATTCCAAGGAGTTGCAAACGACACTTGACAATAGAAAATTGTTAAAAGTAATAAGTATTGATTTATTCTTGTTCCTATTATTTTTTATTTTATGTCTTTCTTTTAATCTCAGAGTAGTAATTTGGAATGGATTAATTGTAATCTTGGATATATGTGTTATGTCTTTCCTTTAATCTTAGGGTAGTTATTAGGAATTGATTAATTATAATGTTAGAGACATAAGTGACGTCTTTCCTATTTTAGGATTTATGTATGTTACATTTATACCACCATTTCGTATCAATAAAATATTTCACTAAATTCTCAAAACCTACATGGCATCTGAGCCTTGAAACAAACTCTTGAGTCGCTAGTGGAGATCTCCTACCACCGGAAACATCCTATTCCCTAGCCGTCGGAATTCCTCTCCCAGTTGGCTCTAGCCGATGAAACTCTCTCATACATGTGTCTAGCTGACGGTACTCTCTCCCTGCAGGTTCGTAACCATCAGAACTCTCTCCCTCCAAGTACGCAGCCATCAGAACTCTCTCCCTCCAGGTCCATAACCATCAAAACTCTCTCCCTCCTTGCAGTCTCTAGCCGTCAGAGTTCTCACTGCAGCCTTTGACAACAATTTCTCTACACTGCAAATTCTATGTAGTCAACTGCCATCGGGACTTCTTTCCACACGAGATATTCCTTATGCAAGAATTCTACGACAACCCAAAATTATTCCCCGCAGGCAACTAAAACTCTTTTTGAAGGTCATTACTCAGCTCTTCCCTGCAGCGGATAGTCTTCCTGTTAGACATCTTCTCCTTGCCTCAACAACACCCAACGGTCCTCCGTCGAGCCTTCTTCTCGCTAGGCAGTTCTTCTCCTAGACCACGGCAGCAACCGAATAGTTTACTGCATGCAGTCGGATCTCCTTCTAGTTTCCCTACAAGCCCTCCTATCTTGTCTCCCTGTAGGATTTTAGCATCCCTATCTGCAACCTATCCAGACTACCTTTCAACGGAGAAGCTGCGGCAACAAGCTGCAATTGTCGACCCTTGTTTTTCTGCAAAGACCAGAAAAAAGCCCAAACCATCTTGATGGTCAGGACAAAGCAAACTGCTTGCAAGTACACCAACAACAATGCCCTAAGGAAGTAGATGGCAACCAAGACAGCTAGAAATTCAGCTCTAGTGACTGGTGGCGTGAAGAAACCCCAGCATTTCCATCCTGGAACAGTTGCGCTGAGGGAGATCAAAAAGTCTCAGACGAGGCCAGAGCTCCTCATATGTAAGCTTCCCTTCTGATATCTGGTTCATGAAATTGCGTAGGATTTCAAGACAGATCTCTGACTCCAGTTCTGTTGTTGATGTCCTTCACGAGGCTGTGGAGATTTACCTTGGCTGTCTCTTTGCAGACAAAAATCTTTGTGCCATCAATGTGAATGGGATTATTATTATGCCGAAGGATATTTTGCTTACTCGCAGTATCTGTGTCCCTCCTTGTCAGACACAGTGATCGACTCCTTCCACGCCTCGACGTCCGATCCTCTCCATTGGCATGGCTCATTTCTCCACCTTTCAGCTTCTGTTTGACATTGCTCTTGGTTTCACTGGAGGTTCGACATCAACATCAATTCCTCCACATATCTGACGACCTAAACACCACAAACTCTACGAAAAACCGACAAATAAATCTTCAACCAAATCTTCCATAGCTAAAGTTCTCGCAACGACCACGAAATCCACAAAAATTCAGCCGACCCCTACTCAAACCTTTCATGAGTCGCTAGACTCTATTGAGAGTCAGATGGAATAAGCTGTTTGGTTCTAGTCAGTTCTCCTTCGGCCCGTCGAGATCTCATGTCCGTCAAGGATCGTCATTCGGGGAGAATGATTTTTTTTCTTTTTATTTTCTTTCTTTTTTTTCAAGAAATGACATTGATGACGTCTTCCTCTATTCTCCTTTGCCACCGTAGTTTTTTTTTTCCTTACAGCTGACCCTCCCGAGTTTTTTCCTGCAGTTGGCCCTCCTCTGAAGCTTTTTCATGCAGCAGACCCTCCTCCAAAGCTTTTTTCGACAGCAGACCCTCCTCCGAAGCTTTTCTCGGTAGCAGACCCTCCTCCGAAGCTTTTTTCCTTCAATTGACCCTCTTATTCCAGCAACAGGCCCTCTTCTGAAACTTTTTCCAACAAAAGACCCTCCTCTAAAGTTTTTTCCTGCAGCAGACCCTCCTCTAGAGTTTTTTCCCTGTAGTAAGCCCTCATATGGAGCTTTTTCCCTGTAGCTAGCCCTCCTCCAGAGCTTTTACCTATAGTGAGCCTCTTCCAGAGCTTTTTTCCTACTCAAGCCCTCCTTTAGATCTTTTTTCCTACAATGGGTCCTCCTATAGAGTTTTTTCCCTACAGCGGGTCCTCTTTTGGAGCTTTTTTCCTACAACAGGCGCTCCTCTGGAGCTTTTTCGTGCAACGGGCCATCCTATGAAACATTTTCCTTGCAGGTCATGCTCTATTTCTTTCCCTATATGTTGTCTACAATCAACAAACTTACCTACAAAATTACCTAGAGCAACCTTTCACCTACGTACAAAAACTTCAAGAACTGTCGTCAAAGACAATTGCGGTCAACTAGAAGTATCCCTAAATGCTCTTGGGTATAAAGACTTCATGTTCTACCCACAAAGTATCTTCCCCACTCATTGTTTGATGATTTCAACTCCAAATTGAATATGATTAACTATGTTTCAACTTGAGGGGGAGTGTTAAAAGTTATTAGTATTAATTTATTCCATTTCCTGTTATTTCTTATTTTATGTCTTTCATTTTATCTCTGGGAAGTTATTAAGAATTGATTAATTATAATCTTGGAGATATACGTTTAATGTCTTTCTGTTTATCTCTGGGTAATTATTAAGAATTTATTAATCGTAATCTTGGAGTTATATGTGCTACATATTTCCTATTTTAGAATTCATTTAAGTTGTATTTATACCCCACTTTCGTGTCAATAAAGTATTCCGCTAAATTCTCAAAACCTACAAAAATTAATAACACAAATATAAGACACCCTCAGGGATAGGACAACGGTGGCGAACTGCATGTTGAAGGAGTGAAGTTGGGTAGTTGAGGGAGAGAAAAGGCTGGATGTGATAATGTGGTGATAGTCGGGTGGTTAAAAAGGTGGGGTCAGTGTGTTGAGGTATGCTATGGGAGGCTCCAGCAAGGAGGGATGTACGGAAAAGGCTGACGCGATGAGGAGTGGGCTACTGTGTGGAGAATACGACAGGGAGGACCACAAGGGAAGGCTGGCAGGATGGGGACTGGTTGTGTGGAGACAGTGGTAGGGAGGGCTACAGGGGAAGGTGACATAATGGAGGCAGCGATAGGGAGGGTGCAGGGTGACAGGGTGACGGGATGAGGGTTGCGCTGATGTGGGTAGGTTGCGGCAGGGAAGGCTGGGAAGGAGGGCGGAAAGGCAACAGATGGCATGTCAAAGTAGCAGCTGCAAACATAAAGGGGAAAGATACACACCAACTCGGAATTATTTACAACTGGAGCACCTTCTCGCCGTTAGATTGAGCCCTAGAAGGGAAAATAAGGTTGTCCCAAATGTCCTAATAGAAAACACAACAAAAACTAAACTTAAAATAGAAAATAATGAATAAATATAATATATAGCTTGGAGGGCAAGGCCCCTCCCCTTGGGCGGCAACCCTAGCCTCCAAATAGTAGTCGGTTGGACCATATGCAACTGGGATGAAACAGTCCTCTATTTCCAGTCAGTTCAGCCCTCAAAGAGCCCCACGCATCAAGTTTATAGGCCCAATGCATTCCTTCACTTTAACCATCCAACTTGAATTCTACTAATAACACCTCATCTATATCACAATCACTTTGAACAATAGACCCAAAATATCTAAGACGTTCACTCTTTTTAATAATCTGATCACAAATTGCCACTAGATCTACTACTACTAAAATTACATTATATGTATTCGATTTTAAATCTACTCAAACGAAAGGCATAAAACTCTAATGCATGCTTTAAAATGATTGATGACTGATTGCATGGCAGATTGATTTATTGTCGGAATATAATATTTATGCTACCTTCAATAACATGGATCTGTTAACATACTATGAGGGGCAAGATGCTTCTAATAAAAAAGATGAAGCCACTCAATCCTAGGAAAATGATGGGGGTATCACGAGTCAATCTCAGACATGTGTGTAAAGAGCCAAACAAGGCCATGGTTCGGTGTTTCATAGCCGAGTCACTCGTAATGTCTTCCAAGGACTGGATGGAACTAATTGGGCCTTTATTTGTTTTATTTAATATTAAAATTAGGGTTTAATTTATATCTTAGCACAAATATGCTGCTTAGAACCTGATTATGAATTTTTCCTTGGACTTTACAACAACAAAGATTGATTTTTTTCCTAAATTTCTCCTATTCAAAGAGTTATAAGAGAATAGGATGTACAACCTTCCAATATTAATACATCGCCGCCCTAGCCACCGGCCACATACTAGCATTCAATAGCCAAAACCCATTTTTTTCTCCCCCAATCCTTGTCGCTCTTCCTCATATTTGGCCTCCAAACACTTGGACAAACATCCTCAAAATTTATTTCGATCCTCATAAAACTTTTAGGTACCCTAGAATGGTGTCACCAAAAGGAAAGGTGTAAGAAATCTATGAAGTTGATGTTGAGAAAAAAATGCCAAAAATTTCCAAGAACGAATCAACATCAAAACTAAAAAGATTATTGTTATACAATTATAATGCCTTATTATTATTGGCAATACACAAAATCAATGCCGCACTTACTACCGTCGCCACAAAAAATTGTCTATATTTCCTATGTACCAATTATAACCAACATTCATTGTCTATATAAAAGGACATCGTAGGTGGATTCAGAGACAATAAAGATCAATTAAGATTTGAAGGGTTCGTACCTAGAGATGAGAGTTTTTATACAAACAAGGGACCCAAGGGAATCTCAAAGCTAAAGAATGAGAGAGGGGATTGAAAGAAACAATGTCTCCTTCTATTGTTGTCTAGTTCTTGCATTAATAAAACTTAATGTTTATTGCTCCATACAATAATATATGTACTTCTGAACCACTAACTTCAGTGGTCTATTTACCTTTGTTGGGAATAAGAATGATTTCGTCGCTTCTCAATATGACTTTTGGTTTGCATTTTCTGTGGAGGGGACTTACCTCATTGCATCTAAATGGCAAAAAATATCATTTTTTTGCGCATCAAATATATCACTTGATAAATAACCATCAATATCCTTTTTTGGCTTTAATATACCTTTTCCATTCATTCTTGATGGATGGGGTGTTCATCATTCACCGGATCACAGGTTCGGAATTATAGCATTCTCTGTAAAAATATTGAGCTTGGTTGGATTATCAATGTGACAAAAGTTCTTAGCAAAGCATCATTGTTCAGCAAACGCATCAAACAATCAACGATATGTGATATGTGCAAGGAAACTTGGAAGATGGCATTTAACCTCTTTTGTTAGGACAATAACCATCTGAAAAATATTGCAGTGAACATCTATAAATTTATGTTAAAAATTTTGCAATCCATACTGAGAGTGTAACTGCTCTGAATTAAAGTGCAACAAAACTGATAAATGTGCACAACAGTAAATGTCCTGTAAGGGATAGAATGGGCAAGCATTCTGGAAACTACTGCATAATCCCAACCACACTGATGATAGGGATGGAGCATGCTAGTAACTCCAGCTTAAAATGCTTGGTTTCAGTCAAATCGTTCAGTTTCAAAAGGAGTTTATGATAATGGCAACATCATTATCATTTCATCAATATTGTTCATTTGATAAAACCTTCTCCATTCATTCATATCAAGAGCAATATTTTGTACCAAATCCATTAAATTTAATTACCATCATCTTCATTAGCTTTATCCCAATTATGGGATTGCCTCTATGAATCCTCTACCATTCATTGCAAAAGTGCTACATAGCACGTTAACTCCAATTTACACAATTTCCAATCATTCTTCTTTGAATCTGGCTAGGTAAACTTTCTTGAATCACGTAGAACTATGTCTACACATTCTCTTACAATTCCACATTGGTCATGTTAATATATATTTCTCTATTCCATAAATCAAATTAATCTCAACCTTCCTATTTTTTAAAATGCTCACCACAAAATTTCTTTTATAGATGCTTTATAATAATTCAAGAAAAAATGGCGAAACAACCCTTACATGGATTGAACAAGAATCAGACCGAACTAAGCTAGACCATATTGCCCCTATACAAATGAGCAAGTTATATCCACAATGCCAAACAGGTATAAAGACGCAGTTTCTCTATTTCATTTTCCAATATCCAAGCATAGACTCCTAATCAATCTTTCCATCATAAAGTTCAATATTGAAAAATCACAATCGGATATATGATTAACACATGATATAATCTCGATAGAAATGGATTAAAAAAAAGCAACTCTATCAAAATTTCATACAGACATTCCAAATTCATAGATTACTAAGATACAAAATTCTACAGTTTAATTTAAGGTAATGCTGCAATTTCAAAGCATTTTTCTTCATACAAATCAATGTTTTAAGGAAGACTATTGAAGACAAGAATGCACATGCACTCATGCCATACAAACTGTAATAGCCTTTAATGACCAAGCAACAGTAAACAGAGAGTATGCAGACAAATAACAAGCATTGATAACCATAAAATAAGAATGCTCCAAAACAACCAAATCTAGGTCTAGCATACCAATATTAACTATATCAAAACAACACAAATTAGATGCAGAAGCACAAATTAAAAAGTGCAATACCTAAATTGTGCAATTAAAGCCATATGGCCCATATTGTACAAAATACAAAAAATGAGCAGATGTTCTTAAGCTTTATCTGTATATTTTAAAATATTTGAAGTCCTCACCTCCCAAAGTTGAAAGGGTACAGCGTAATCATTGTATAACTGGGTGATGCTCTTCACATTCAATTCCAGCTCCTTAGCCTTATCTCTAGCATTCTTTGCAGTATTGGCATCATAAACCAGATTTCCCCCTGGAAATGGGTCATTTGGATGTGATTCATCAGTCACCTGATGTCCTTCTAGTTTAAATGCAACAGACTCCAATTCCTGCTTTACTCTCAACTGAAATCGAAGAACAGCCAGTTTTGCTTCAAGCAAGTCCAACAAACCATTATCCATGGAATTCATGGTTGAAGATGATAGTCCATTAATGCTAGTTGCACTTTTAGCCTGCAGAACTGCATTGCTCAAATACTGCCGCCTGGGTTTTATCAAAAAAATGTAATTTAAATTCACTGAATAAAGAATTTACCAAATTATGTTAACGAAAGAATATCGTGATGCATATAAAATAGGAACAGCAAGCAAACCTCTGATCCAATGTAGGAGCCTCAGCAGCATCATTACATTGTCTTTCTGCCAATCTGTAGAGTACATGAGCCGCGAGTAAATGCTGACGCTTCATAACATAGTATCTTGCAAGAAGGTCAAGATATTTGGTTTGACTAGAAGGAATAAGCATCTCCGTGTCTTTTGTAGCAGAAATTGGTGTTAGTGCAGCGGCAGTTTGAACCTAAATAGAGAGGAATTGGGAGAAAAATAAAGTTTGAAGTAGAAATAATGCTATTTCCAGGGAAACGTCATAACAGGATGCATACAAAAAAGGAGCCATGCAGAACTATGTTCAGTGCTCCTGCATAATATAATTGAATAAAAAAAGGTAGCATGATAAGAAGCAAAAGATATGTTTCAACTATTTTCAACCGAGATTCCCTGAAAAGTATTGGCAATAGAGAATACCTGCATGCAAACATTGGAAATATATGAATGTGGAATTATTATAATATTCAAGAAAACAGTTCCACCAAGATGTATGTGGAGTCCACTTTATCCGCATAAATCAAGAAACATTAAACAAAAGAGAAGGCATAACTTAATTATAGGCGTTATGATGTTGATGTAGGTAATGTAGGAAATTAAATCATTGTTACTCTTACAGAGATGCATGATCTGCTCTTGAAGAGCATCGGTCACAAAATTTAGTCCATGGAAAAGAAGCATATACATCGTAACTCTTTTTGTTCATTTCCTGCGCAAACAAAAATTTAAATATGCCAAGTTTTTGGAAAGCGAACTAGGTAAAAAAAAACATTCCCGAAGGAAGTCTTACTGACTCTTTCAGTGCAATAACATTGATCTAGATATAAAACGAGAAAACAAAGCTTGCACTGCAAAAAATTCAAATATAGTAAAAAAAAGTTGTATTATATTCAGAATATTCAAATATTGCTTAGACCATAGCAATATTTTTTGTGAGGAATGCATTAAATTCATTAATGTGTTATATGCACGTTGCTCTCAATGCAGCCCAGTTTATGTTACGAGCCTTCATACAATCAATTCAAGTTTCACTCTACATAAAAATTTGCAAACCAAAACCTTGCAGGTCAAAATCCATTTTAAACATTCATTAGCAATAGGGGAGAACAAACCTCTTGCAGCGGTTTCCTTCCGGCACTCTGCAAAAATGAAACCAAATCAGAGCCCCCGTATTCCAGCAACTCATTTTCAAGGCCCAGTTCAATTAACGTTCCATAAAGATATTCATGAAAAGCTGTATCAGGCCACTGAACACTAAGCTGAATGATCTGCTGTATAAATTTGTCACGAGACGCCTGATCAAGGATAGTTCCTGAACCAGAAACTTTGCCAACATCGCCTTTCAGAGAACGAAGGGAATTCATTACTATTTCATAGCATTGTCGTCGTTGAGCAAGTGAATTATCACGCCGGTTGGGATCAATTTTAACATTGAAAGCATCACATTGGGGATCAAGAGCTTGAGCTTTCTGCAATGGTAAGCGAACCACAGCTTCGTAAAATCTAAACCATGCATATAAGGGAATGTTAGCATTTCTGGATAAGAGCAGGATGGCAGCAAAACAAACATCACAGATGTCACCCCCTACCTTAGATCTTCAAATCGTTTACATACGGCTCTTAGATCTACAGATTCTGGAACTTTGGTTAGATGATTAAAAGCAGCTCTTGCAAGATTCTCTCTGTCATCAGCTTTGAATGTCATAGCCGCTCTTTCAAGACATTCAACCGCAAGGAAATATTTATAGTCAGATTCGTTGAAGTAGCTTGGACAACCATCCCTTAGCTTGGCACTAATCTCATCTACTGTACCACTGTAATCATTGCCAGTATAATACTGCAGCAATAAAAGGAAATTGATGAGCGGATTGCAAAATTTAGAAAAAAATAAGAAAAAATCATAAATATGGAATGAATGACATGTTAACTGCTTGTGAGGGGGAAAAAACAGAAAAGCTTCGTTGATGAAAAATCCAGATATTAGTAAAATATCTCATGCATGCATGAGAAGCTAAAGTATACCTCCATCAAACCAGAAATTAGTTGCATGGCGAGTTGGTCACCATCCTCTGAACAAACTAATTGATTGAATGTCAAATGAACTAATTTTTTACGAACATTGCTATCAAAAGCGTGAACCAAACGTGTCACGTGATGCTGGTGGATAATTTGTAGCAAGAAAAGTGCTTCACTGGATCTCCGAAGAAGTCTTCTAAGACATTCCATCGCCCTCACCTATTTGAAAATTAAAAGGGTTAGAAGAGAATTTAGATTGATTACATATAAGTCTTAAAACATTTGTTCACCTCCATTGCAGCCAGCTCAGCACTAGTATAAAGAAGTCTCTGCCTTTTATTTGAAGCAGCATCTCCGGAACCAGTAACAACAGAGGATAAACCAAAAAGGTTCATCCCTTCATTTTGACTAGTTGAATATAGAATTGAACCAGAAAAATCACCTCTACCAGCAACAGAACCATACAGTCCCCTTCTTTTATTTCGTCTGGATCGTATGAATTGTTCCAATGAGCGAATCTTGCTTTCTAAAACCTGCATTGCACTACTGGGGAGTCTGCAACAAATGGCCCCTTCTTCAAACAGCCTATCGGATCCATTCTTTCGTTGAACAATCAAAACAGGTAGTTCCCACACTGGAAAGAGCAGCCTGGATGCACATAAACAAAGACCTTCATGAGCACCAGAAAAAAGAGGCTCTGCCTCCGGTACCACCTGTCCCATGCTAAAGCCTCCAGTTGGGGCCCTGACACTTGACATTGCAGCAATACTTTCAAGCTGTGGCAGGCCAACAATGGCAGGATCTTCAAATGTTTCAGCTGCCCTCTCAGCAACAGAATTGCTTATTATAGTTTCTTCATCAGAAATTAGCTTCGCTGCCAACATCAAACACATTGCAGCAGCCTCTCCAGCACCAAACCTATTGAAGAACTCTTCTATTTGCAATCTTGGCGCATTAGACTCGAAAAGTAATCTCAAAATATCCACAGGCCTGTTAAAAACAATCTCCATCAAACCCATGGTGCTAAAAACAATGATTTTTCTCCTTGGTAGAATGTGTTGGGTTGGAAGGTCTCCTCTAGCCCACAGTCTAGCAGAAGCCTTTTCACGTGATTCCATTAATCCACCCAACTCATCCAAGTCAGAGTACAATGAATGCACAGTAGCTGCAGTATCTGGCAGAGGCAAAACATCAGCAACACACAGCATTCGACCCTCCACGGGGAAGGAAGAAACTAGCTCACGCAATGCACGAGGACTTCTTGAAGAAATTCCATAGTTACTAGGGTGAGATAAATGAGTAGTGGGATCACGATTCACAATTAGAAGAGAAGATACAGCTGGAGTTGAAGAATCTGAAAAAACAAGCATGCCTGCTGAATAAAAAGCTGTTTCAACCTTCAAGGCCATATCCTCAGGTTGGGTTCTATTGGCAGCAGATATAGCTCCAAAGGTAAGCCCACCACCAACTCCTAAGGGTGGTGAAGGCCTTGTTGCTAAAACCTTTAAGCATGATGGTCGCTGAACAGCATTACCAAGACTTGTTAAACTAACAGAAGCATTACTAACACTGGAAGGTGAAGTAGAAATGTAAAGCCTTCTCCCATCCGACAGAACCGCTACCATATGCAACCATTTTGATTCCACAGTGGACAAAGGTGCAATAGAAACTATTGATGGCTTAGCAGCCTGAGAAATTGATATTGATCCAGGCCGCCTACCTCTATGCTGTGAATCCCGTGGATCAATTAAATTTCTCTCTTCAGCAATTCTTTTAAGGGGGCCACTACCACCTACTCCCAAATCAAAGACCTGTAGTTTCATGGCCTCTGTCCGTGCATAAATAACATGTCTTTCATTGTCAATAACCATGTCTACAATTGGGTCCACGGCTCCAAACTTAAGAACATTTGGTAAAATCCATCTGCATGTGTAATCCTGATATTATAACGTCAATAAATAGTGCAAAACAGCTTATGGTATAAATGTAAAATAACATTGTCTGCCAGCTACCTTGAAACAAGAGTACCAAAACCACTTGTCAGGCAGATCTTACGACAAGGCTTGCGCCATGCTGAGCCAGTTGTGTACTGAATCTCATAAATATGTCCATCACGACCGGAGACAAAAATCTGACCCTTATCCGTGCAGGCAACACATGTCATAGTGACACCATCTGAGGGCATTGTATACTCAGGTAATGGTTGCAGAAAAATTTCATAAAATGGATCTGTACCATCAGCACTAGCAGCACAGCACACTCCAATAAGAAGTAACTAGCAACAGGAAAAATGGTCACCAATAGCAAGGTCCCGTTTAAAAAAAAAAAAATCAAACTATCAGAAGGAAAAGCAGCAGCTTCTCTAACATATATATATATTATAAAATTATAGGGGTAATTAATCCTAATTTTTATTTTAGTTTTCAAATACTGAAGCGAAATACTAGGAAGTATGCTGATAGCCTGGTAGTGTTTCAGGCTTTTATGACTTGCTTTCACTTGTTTTTGCATAAATACAAACAAGCATGTCTATTAAAAAACTATAATTTGTTTTAAAAAGAAAATTAAGAAGGAAAATGAAAGCTGGAAAAAAAAAAACAACCAAAGAACCATACTTCATTATCCTATAAGGTTTAAAATCATCTTAAAAATAGAAACTCATTAGAAGAAAGAAAATATGAAATCACAACCTAAAGTAAATGCAGATATCAGTTTAACCTAAAAATCAAACAAAATTATCACACATGTGATAATCAATGCACACTAGGGGAGTGGAGCATAGGAATACCACAAAGCATTTTGTAGCACGACACTTTCTGTGGATGCCTTTATAAGAGCTATTCTTTATGATCTATTCTGCAGTTAATGTATGGTAGCTTAAAAACGTCCAGGTGCAAAACAACATAACAAACTGAAGGCTAAGATCTGAGATATATGATGAAAGAGAGGGTGACAAACACCATGGGAAGTAAATCTAATAGTTAACTATAATATTTGATCATTAAAAGCCAGCAAACAACTAAAATCACATCATAATCCCTATTCAACTATTTAGGGTTGGCTTATCAAGTCCATTTGGAAAGCCTTCACAAGGGTTCAGGAGAAAATAACTGAAATTTTTAGCAGGCAATATGAAAATATCAGTTTCCTTGCGATTGCACAAAATGGCAGCAATCTGATTGGCATCTAAAAGTTATGAAATCCAGGTATTAAGTCCGATTGGCAACCAAAGGGGTTGAGGTGAACAAGGACTAAAAAGATGTATGAAGCTTTTGTTGTGAATGCAGGTTGCCTCATTAAAAGCCATAGGTTCCCTCCTATGAGGCAATCTTTGATAGATAAAGCGAGTTAAGCATACCAAGGTGCCCATTGAAGCAGCGAGTCAAGATTCATAGAGATCATTGCCTTACCAGATAGAACAAGTGGCTCTGAGGCTCAATAATCGAAATGAGGAAAAGCAAAGCACAGTTTTCTAAGCCGATGTACATAGCATAGTCCGCAACAGCTCATAAGTTCAAAAGCACGTACATTTTTAAAACATTATATGGGCATGGATCCTAGATGAACCTTGGCCTATTTCAAAATATATCACATAGGGATGCCTTGTGAGTGGATGGTTAATGGCATCATGAAACACAAAGCAAACGATTTACATATTTTCCAAAGCAAAAGTTATCTCTTGTGATGTATTAAATTATTTCAGCCATATAAAAAAATCAACCTCTTTGAAAGCTTAATAGTACAAAATGTTAGATACATAGGCATGTGTCTGAATCTTCAGTTGGATGCCATTATATCTCATCACATTTTGTCTATAAGAAGGCATTCATGCTTTAGTACGCCTACAAACATAAGTGGTGGGCAAGTAAAGTTTTGGTATGCTTATTGATGCACTTGTGAAATGGCACAACAATGACAATAGAAATAACATTGAAAGTGGAATTCGCTCCAATGGATATTTGGGTGCTCATTATATGAAAAACAATTAAGGAAATTAAATTGTGAGTATGGTAAGCATCACCTGATCAATCACATTGGATCATGTCGATTTACATCAAAAGCAAAACAACCTGCTAGACCATCAAAGCCGATTGCCAACAACGGTATCCAAGAAAAAAGGCGCAATCTTAATTTTACAGAATGTCATCAACTTTTAAAATTTTATCCATTTTTAACTTTCTCCAAAAAAATTGGGTATTTTAAAATCCGAAAGAAAATTGACTATTTTTTTAGTTTAGACTTTGCTGGAATGGCTTTTAAAACGAGTAAATTATTTCCCTTTTATGCTTTCAAATTAGGATTGGTTACGATTTATTTTGAAATATAATTGTAATTTGCTTCAACAATTCCAGTAATGCTTATGCAAATTTAGAATTTTATCAATAGAAAGGACCATATTGATAAATAAGCAGATTGTAAATACTAAATACGGTCCACACACATTATAATTGTCCAGCTTGATTTAAAAGGAATTGACGCCAATGAAGATTTAGGATTCTCATTATATGGCAATCTATTAAGGACATTAAATTGTGAGCATGGTAAGCATCACCTGATCAATCACAATTGATCATGTCGATTTAAATCAAAAGCAAAACAACCTGCTGGACCATCAAAGCCAACTGCCAACGAAGCTAACCAAGAAAAAAGGCGCAATCTAAATTTTACGAAATGCCATCAACTTTTAAAAAATTATCCATTTTTTAACTTACTTCAAAAAAAAATCGGTACTTTAAATTATGAAGAAAAATGGCTTTTTTAAGTTTAGAATTTGCTGGAATGGCTTTTAAAATGAGTAAATTACTTCATTTTTATGCTGTCAAATTAGGATTGTGTATGACTTTTTTTAAATATAATTGTAATTGGCTGCAACAAGGAAGGGGAGGCCGAGAGCAATGTGGGGATGCGAAAGGGTATAGAGAAATAATCACCACATCGAGAACGAAATATAGTAGGAGCACAGTCCGAACCCTTGATACAACCCTCGAAGAGAGATAAGGGATGCCAATGGTTGTCCTGAACAAACTCATGAAAAACCTAAACCCTGACTCTCGGGACAATGAATAAATAATAATATGATACCTAAAAGCGGGCCAAGAGGACCGGCCAACTCCTCAAAAAGGACAAAACTTAGACTGGTTCTGTCCAGACGAACTAGTTAGGTCGTTGTTTACATTTTTGGGAACTCCCGTGTGAGGGACGTGATCTCACTTCCACCTTTAGATGGCTTGTGTTAGTGCAGGAGGTATGCCTCCTTAGGTGGTTTAACCTTTACTTGTGGGATAATATAGTTTAAATATCAGAGAACTAAAGGGCATCTTCCTCTTGACTAATGTGGGTGTATTTATAAGAGCATAAAGTAAGAGATCTCCCATTTCATTGAGTTAGTTGAAAGGTCAAAGGACTAGACCTGTTGATACTGAAACTAGTAGGAAATTCAACGAAAAATGCAAAAATAAACTTTTATTTATGTAGAAAGAGTGCTACAACACCACACAGCAGAAAACAACAGCACAAAACATGAACGACACAAGTAGAAACCTCTAAGATGTATTCGAAGGGCGATGGAGGTCGGCTAGGTGGGTCGGGATGGTTGTTAGGGGTGGCGGCAGCGAGGGGAACGTGTAGAGCTGCAGGGACAGTAATGATGGATGGTTGGGCAGCAAGTTATGTTGCAGATCAGCGGTGGTCAGGGTGGGATGAAGGTCGTGGAGGGAGACAGCAATGTTGGACTGTAGTGACAGAGCGATTGAAGGCCGAGGTGGCGTCCGGGTAGCTGAACAACAAGAGTAAACCGTTGGGCGAAGGGTGGTTGGGTGTGGGGATGAAGGATGGGGAGGCCGACAGCTGCTGGGGGGGAGGGGAGTAGGAATGGTAAAAAAGAAGTATACAACACGGTCTTCGAGGAGGAAACAGTCGAAGCACCACCTCCTCCTCAGATACAGCCCTATAACAAAATAAATAAAAGTAGAACATAGCAAAAACTAACCCTAATGCAACAAAGCAGCAATACAAGGACTCTCCCAAATAAAACACGGAAAAGGAAGGATAAAGGGAGGGTCGGCGGCAATGCCACTCGATCGAGCGGGACGCGGGAAAGGAAGTAAATCCCGCTTAACTCTGTCGCATCCTGAGTCGGTCGCCTCAAGCAGGGTCTGGACCGGCTCCCTTATGCCAGCCAGTTCAGCTCGCTGAATTGTTTCCCGCATCCATGCAAAAAACTCCAGCACTTTCGTCATCCAAAAAAACGTGCAAACAACAAAATCTTAGGAAGCAAGTAAGTGGTTAATATCCTTGAATACCAACCTGAGTGGTTGTCATTAAATCCAGGTCAAACTAAATCTTCACAGTTAATTGAACCGGGGCCACGCCATACCCAACATAAAAAAGATATTAAATTCGGTATCCCACCACGTTGTTGAATGATCGGAAAGCTTGAGTTAAGTAAAGTCAAATTTTAATGCATAGTCACACCAACAAAGTAAGAGCAACATCTTTAATTATTCAAACAAACCATCCAAATTATGGCATCAACTATTTTTTCATACATCTATAATTAAAACTTCATATCAAGCTTCAATAGAGTCAAATTTTCTTTAAAATTAATAACAATTTTTTTGTCTTAAATTAGGATGCTCCGTCGCTTCTCTTGTTTGGAGGGGCCATGGTGAGAACATGGTAGCCAAGTGTGGAGTGACTTTGTGATTAGTTAAAGAATTGTCCCCTTCAAAAGGTTTGAAACATGTCATTTATAATTTCCACCCTCTTCTTGAATTTGACTATAATAGTAACAATATTGGGGGGTCTTTCTAAATTTCCATTTTATTGACTAGAAGCAAATTCTTGATGTTTAATAAGATTAAAATTTGAGTAAAAATCTAGATTAACATGCACTCTTGTTGTTGTCTTCTCCTCAAGCTAGAATATATGCTTTCATATAAAGCTTGATCACAATCTCAATAATTTCAAGGTTTAGAAATTCTTTAAGTGAGATCTATGGCTTTTCAAGGTCCAACTTGATGTTTCCTAAGAATTAGGCATGTTACTAGAATAAAACATAGCCTCCAAAGCCATCATTTCTCATATAAACAAAAATATAGACATCTTAATATGGAATCTTCTTTGACGTTGACTATGCTATGTTCATTGATGATAAGAAATCCATATTTGGTAACTATATCTTATAAAGATAATTTTGCTATGTTCATTGATGATAAGAAATCCATATTTGGTAACTATATCTAATAAAGATAATTTGGGTGCATGGAAGAGATAATAACAAACAATAATGGCCAGATCAAGCATTAAGGTGTGATACAAAACCATGACACATTAAATGTGAGATAAAATGGCTTAAGATCCAACTTGAAAAAATCACTAATCTAATTACTCAAAAGAGGGATATAAACTATTAACATTGCTAACAATCTTGTGCTTCATGACATAAAACAAAACACATAAAAATTGACTATTATTTGATATGCAATGCTATTAAAAAAGATTAAAAAAACCCATGTTCCCAACTCAACAACTACCATAAACTTTTATTGAGACTTTGATCCATTTTAATTTTTGGAGCTATGTAATAAGCTAGAGCTAATTGAGTATATGCTTCAACTTGAGATAGTTTTTAAAAATATGAGAAAAAAAATAGTATAGGAAAGTACTATATAGCTTGGCATATTTCTATTTAAGTTTTCATATCATTACAATTGATGATATATTCCTCTTTATTTCAGGTTTTGAATTGGCTCTATTTGCCTATATATAAGCAATCTTATCAATCAAATGATATAACAAAAGTCTATAAAAATAATCCTTATCAATCAAATGATATAACAAAAGTCTAATCCTTTAGCTGCTAATTTGGAACACAAAAATCTATCAAAATGTTAGGAAGGGAAGTATCGATGGAGAAAACTAGGAAGTAATAAATCATAAAAGTAAAATCTTATATATATGCATGATCAATAACACACCCATTCAAGTATTTAGTCATAGTTTGGATTTTTTCTGTTCATATAACAAATACAAAGGAAATCATGAATCCACATTGAAACATTTGCTTATATAGATCAGAACTTTAACTCTTAAAGGCAAATATGTGCATTCATCATAATATTGTTCTACTTTAAAAAAAAGAAGATTGTCGATTGGTGCCAAAAATTGAGGATGATGAAGATGAATGCTTAAAGTTTACGAAAAAAAACTGTACTGATACAGCATAAATTTGCGTAAGATATTTATAGGAGTGGCGGCATAAGGATTACATCAACACAATATTCAAAATGTGCTTGTGTTTCACGCTTATTACATAAACATTAAACCAAGATGAGGCCTAAGATTATAACATCACATCCAATAGAGTTTAAAAGGTTTAAGAAAGAATTTTTGAAGCTATAGTCTACCTCAACAGGAGTTGCCACGACCACAATATACTGAATTGCTTCAATAAATATACCCGGTTTCACCCTAGCAAGACCAACAGCACAAATCAATTGTTCCTCTCCACTGTATTCAGTACACTGTCCATCCCTAGATACAAATGACAGTGATTTTAAGTATGATTGGAAACATCTCGTTCAACAGTATGACCAGATGTGAAAACTAGTTTAAAAGTAGTTCCGCACAATGTTAAAAATGTGAAAACTAGTTAAAAGGTAGTTCCGCGCAATGTTAAAAATGTGAGAACCTACAGTGAAACAATATAGCAGATAATAAGAAAAAAAAAAAGTACAACCTACACTACTGGAAATAAAATAACTACTTGAATGGAAATATCTCATCAATTAAAAAACAAATGAAAATATTCCATTCCAAATATATTGATAATTTAATTTAAAATACCATATGTACTATGGGACTAATAAAATGGAATATCCCAGCATTAAACAAGCTTCTGTTAATTTAGATATTACAAAACCTGGCTATCATTTCAATTTCACACAATCCAATGGAAGTAATAAACATAAACAAAACTAGAATATATCAATATTACATATCCACTATGTTATTTTAGATATTCCAACAAATTGAAGAAAAAGTACTCCACTACAAATAGTTCTGATTTAAGGCATAAAGGATGACATGAACAAGCAATAACTAATCATCAAAAGTAGTTATAAATTAAAATGTCAGAGAATGCACAAAATGGATGGGCAATGATGACCAGTTTTCAGATAAATATAATCATAACAGAATAGAAGGCATAAATTTTATTATTTTAAATTATAATTTTAAAATGACTACTTAATAAGATACCTTATCAAAATAGAAATACAAGATTCCACTTATATTGTAGAAGATCGATTTGGAGTTTCAAAGAAGCATTCGGTAAAATGAGTAAATAAATATTGACTTTTCACTTAAAATAATTTGATTTAAAATTATTATCCCTCTAAGATTAAATTTTCATCAAATAAATGTAGAAATAAAAAAAATAAAACTATAAAAATTCATGAAAAGCCTCACTGAAAATAAGAGAACAGTCACAATTCAAGCTCAAAAATAAAGTATTTTCAAGCCAAACAATATATTACCAAATAAAACAAAATACCATCAAATAAGATAAATCATACAGCATGCCCAATAAAAGGATAAAATCAAAGGTTGAATGGATGTATTCTTTTTTAACAAATTACATATAAACTTTATGAAGAAATAATTCGATTCTTGATAGATCATTTAATAAATATATACATATGCTTGGCACCTCATTCTCGCCCATTATTTATCACTAAATATCCTACCAAACTTGCACCTCGAACTTAATTAATCATACATTCAATGAGTTGCTAAATTCTAATTCCATTTGATACTTCAACTGCTATATAGAATAAATTTTAAAATTGCATGACACATGAATCATATTTACACTTATTGCAAATTGATGATAGTGAAGTATTGTCAACAATGACTTATTAAAAATAATAAAATTTGAACTATAATTAAGAATTAAAAATTAAAAAAAAAATTAATTTTGAATGTGTGCATTAAGATGCATGCATTTCTTTTCCAGTATTGCAAAAAAAATTGAGTCATACATGGCTTTGATCAATTTTTAAGTATTTTGAATTTAGTATAAAAAATAAGGAATAGATGATAAACCATATAAGTGATGCAGTGCAAGATGCCTAGTTCCAAATATCAAACATAAGTCTTCTTTTATGTTAGGTTAGTCAATATCATTTAAAGTGTCATGTTTGTCATCATCGAATATATCATTTGTTATTTGCTACGAGTAAATGATCATTTATTGTTGTGGATATGAATGTCACTTCATGATTATTATTAGAGCTAGATTTTCTAAGAAAATATGACTGCTACAATAAATTCTAAGCCATGGGATATAACTGAAGATGATTGGCTTTCTTTTAGCATTCTCTTTGAGGAAAATTTCCTTCTTCTTTACTACTTTGGGGTTTCTCTCTTTCTCTCTCAAATATCCACTTCTAAACCCAAAAATATATCACATTACATTAAATAAGCATTGCAAATATTGCAATCATGGCAATAAAACCATAATTTAATGTTTTTATCTCCCGCACAACATCCTATAATTAGGGTCAAATCAGCCTGGATAGAAGTTCTATAGAAAGACTTACACAAAATAGTAATATGAATGAATTAAAAATGAGAACTCCTACCCAAATTCAAAAATAGTTGGAAAAAGGGTAAAAGATGAATATGATGTCTTGAAAGCCATGATATTTCTTTTAGTTCAATTTAAATGCTCGCTATTACATAGCCATTATTGGGAAAAAAAATGTGCAACGCATTACTTGACAGTTGGTGCTTTGTTTATCTGCAAATATTTTGGCCTTCTTTATTTGTGAAAATTTTGCTCAAATTGGGTTCAATGTAGCTCATTGTGCATGCATGATTAAATAAACATGGGAAATTATTAAGATTTTTATTTAAGAGTTTTGCACCATCATATGCAGGTCAATATATCAATTAGATTGTGATGTATCTAGTTCAAATGTCCTAACTTGAAGCATAAAAAATGTGTGCATCCGCATGTGTGATAAACTTTGAAAACAATGATAAGATATCGGTGGTGAGTACAAGTTTAAATATCAATTTAAAAAATCTCTCCAAAGGTTCAATTAAGAGAACGCTATCATTGTATGAGATCATAAAACAAGAGCAATGAGTGCAAGTACTTGATATCTTAGAGATAGAAACCATCAAAACCAAGCGTTCGTAAGGCTTCATAAACATGAATATCATACAATATGTGCAACAAATTAGTGAAATGATAATAATTTATTGAACGAGAGTGGTCACTAGGTGTTGCAGAAAGCACCAACTTGCAGTGTCATGTTACGCTTCTTAAATCCCTGCTACAAAATAGATGAGCATCATACTTCCCTCTACGGCATCTAGCTATCTTTCTCAAAACCCTTTAGGGTTGTTTGGCTACAAGCAGAACTTAATATAAATAGAATTTAGTAAATTATATGAATCCAAATTCATCAAACCCTAGTGCAATTAAATTAAAAAAAATTTTGGTATTGTTGAAGTTTAATCCTACTCAATATCCTCAAAGAAATAAGCCACAATGGGAGCTCCCTCTTCATTTTGCCTGAATTTGTTAAATCCATTGATTCATTGGATTTAGTAAATCCGGAATTACGGCAAAATGAGACTAAGTAAGAATTTAACCACTGATCAGACTTAATGTGGGCTCATTTAGCCGTTTGGCTAGATTTATGCTAAATTCAAAGTAACTCCTATTAAAAATGAGCTACCAAAATGCCCCTCTATGTTTATCCCCAAGTCTTTTTTCTCTCTTCATCGTTGATTCTCATATTCTTCTACATTAAACTTCGCATACGCTCTCGTCTCTCAGTGTGCGCTCCATGACTTCCTACCACAGCGCCACTTGACTACATGTTACCCTCCTCTCCACCTCACTTCTCTCCATTCCTCCTTTTTTTGCTTTTTGACATTCCAGCATTGACCACCCACTTCCTCCCACTATTCATCTCTTTATTTTTTTCAATTCTTGATACTCCTTTCATTATTTCCAAGTCCATGACCCCCTTGATCCTATTTGAATTCTTCAGCCTTTTATCTACTTAGTGCACTACACTCTGACTCTCTTGTATCCCTAAACTCCTCTCCTACGTCCACTATTTTGAAAATCACTGACTTCTATTTCTATCCAAGTGCTTCGAAATCCCTGCAAACTACCTCAAGCTTTTCACACCAGTATGACCTTATCATTGCCCCCCACCTAAAGAACTTCTTTATTTTTTTTTTTTTGCCTCAACTATCTCTGGAATTAGCATTTTTTAATTGCTCAAAAATTTTATTAGTCCATTGTCTAAAGGATACGCCAACATCAACAAATCACAATTGTTTGTATCACAACACATGTTATATATGCTGCATTTCAAATGTTTTCATTGTGTTGGTGCTGAAACGGCTGACTGAACAGATTATAGAGATAGCTGCCAGGGTGATGGCAAGCAGAGCTAAATATAATGAAGATTTTGGTAGCTAGACAAAGATAGCCTGAATTAAACTGAAACAAACTGTAGCTGGACAGGAATATTAATGAAAAAAATTATATTTGCATTATTCTCACCGTTTATCAAAGCGCCAAAGAAATAAAGAGTTATCAACTGAAGCCCAAGCTCGGCGTATATCTGGGAAAATTCCACACAAAGCTGTTCCTTCACCACCAGCTGCATTATACCTGTCAATCAGCACGGCGGGCAACTCTCTTGTATCCAACACTTCAGCCACAGGAGGCCACTGGGGAAAGAGCGTTCATTGAGACAATGAGTAGCCATGGATGATGGAAAGAGAGTTTAAAGTTAAAAGGCAGCTAATCAAATACGTTATCATTATAGAAGCATGATCAAGGGAATTCTTTCTTCGCGTTATGCATGAAAAATTATGTTTGCTGCGACTTAATCAAAATGCGGGTATTGCTTCGATTTATTTACATGCCCAAACCAATAAGTAATTTAAAACGAAACATCACCCACAGGCCTCCCAATATTCCTACTCATTCTCAAGCATGCGTTTCCACTGTCAAACTCCCAACATCCATTTAACAGAGTGATCAGGCATTCACGCCGGTTAAGGCCGCCTAATTGATGAATCCACTATTTCGTGTATCAATTCATGGTCTGCAAAAGCGGGGAACAATTCCTAAAGCCCAGAAGACAGCAAAAGGGTGTGTAAACAAGCACTTAGGATAGTAAATCACTCAAGAAAGGTTGGAAAAACTCATTTTTTTTCATTCAGATTTCTAATTTCGCCAAACTCGGGTAACAAGGGCCAAACTCCCTATTCTCAGATTTCTAACATGCGACCCACAGCTAGAAAGAGAAACAAGGAAAGAGGGGTACCTCTTTAGGGTGGGAAGAATAAGGATGACTGGTATACCGAGAAACCTCCAGTGCCTCCTCCAGGTCAAGCTGACTGGCAGCGTCCCGACCGATGCACTCACTAATGTGAAGCCCAGCCGAAGCAACATCGGTCCCAACGATCTCGTCCTCCCATACCATATCCCGATTACACAAAAATCTAGACCCAAAGAATGCAAAGGAAATTGAAACCCTAGTTAGGTTAGCCCGGGAGCTACAAGATTAAAAGATCTAGACTAGCTGAATGGCTAGGGTTCTGTTGTCCTTCAAGAAGAGGGCGGAGGGGCGGAGTACGACGGGGAGGAACCGGCCGAGAAGGTTTCGAGTGCGGAGGACGGAGGGTTTAGCCCAGGTTTTTTAAAAACGCGCCAGCTGAAAGCGGCTTCCTCTGTGATCCCTTCGGCTACTCCTTGTTGCTTTCGATGAGTTCGTGACCATTACAGGTGTTCAATAATAAGCGCATATTACATCAGGATTACTAACTATAATGTAGAGAGGTGCTTTCGGACTTCAATAATCGATGTGTTATAAAAGTATTATGTTATGTTGCAGAAATATTTCATCAGTATTATTTGTAAAAAATTGAAGTGTTATTTGAGTATTATGTGGTATTATTGATTACTTTGTGGTGTTATTGAAATATTCACCCGAGTTATTTGATTTGGGACCGTGTTATTAGGCATATTCCCCGTGTTATTTCAACTTCCATTATGTTATTGGAATAACACAGTTTCAAATCAATTAATGTGAAATAATATTCCAATAATATTTCATTTTCCACCAATAACGTTGATGGAATATTTCTATAACACAGCGGGATATTCCTATAATACAATGACTATTACAATATGATCGTAGCTATACGTTCGGAGTCCTGACGTAATATTTTTTCGTCCAATAACAGGGGGTCATGTGATAATTTGGGCCCACTGACATATATGATTTAGGCCCAAATCGTCGCGTGAAATTTGCATCAGGTGTCTAATACAATAATTTTTAGTTTGGCTGCAATAAACAATTTATCATTAGCAGTAGTAGGATTTAATAAATTTGAATATGCTAAAAACTTTTTTTATTAAATTTATTGCATTTAAATTTATCATGCATTGAAGGTAAAATTCAAATCTTAAAACTAAAATTTAATAATTCATCAAACTTGTATTTTTTATGTTTGGTTATATTTATTAAATCTCACTAATAAATCCTATCAATAGGGTCCTATGAGACACCCCCCTTCAGGTCAATTTGGATGGATTTTGAGCTCAAAATTTGACGCCACTTTTTGAACCTTGATGTCAAGTTCGAATGTTATGTTAAAAAAAGGAGGCAATTGAGGGGGGAAGATTAATACATATCAATGGAAACATTGAGATTTACATATCTATTATTTAAAATTTAGTATGTACAAGAAAGATATCCAAAACATTCTTTGTGCCTCAAATATGGCACTCAATCTTCTCCATTATAATCTCATCATCTACTTGGCCGACAGTTGTCTCTTTGATTCGTCGTCAAAGTCATGGCAAGCCCTCTCGATGTTGTCCCTCAACGAGACTTATTAGATGATCTATGATTTTAACATGTTGCTATTGTTGTGTCAAACGAGAGTTATCATGTTGTTATTTTGTGTTCCATATAATGATGGAGGGGGGCATTAAGCCAAATATTGTGACCTATAATATTGTCTTGAATATTAATGACAAACTCTTAATGACCTGACACAAAAATAGTCTCCCTTGTTCAAGACAATAAGAGTGACGGATGGGTATGCTCCTGATTGGTTGCACTTGCCAGCAATCAATGGATTTCGGGCCAACTCAGGAGCAGTTATATTGGAAAATTATGATGATTGCTCAGAGGTTTGTCATCGCCATGACAGAGTATTATTTTTAGAAATTAAATATGTTTTAGGGGATTTTTTTTTTCAGTGCTTAATTTTGGGTGGAATATATGTAAATCTAAATGTTATGTGTGTTATGCATGTAAATCCCCCCAAAAAAATATACACATATTTCATGCCAATAGATTATAATTGAAATTTTTTATTTCATGTGATTCATAAATTTGTTTTTATTGTTTATTTTTATCATAAAAATAAGTCTGGAAATTTCATTTAAATTAAATTACAATTTTGTCTTAAAAAAATGTTTATCAAAATTTGTCATAATTGAAATAGTTCAAAAAAAATAATTGAATGAGATTTGAAAAAATAAATAAATTCAAACAATATTTGAACTAAATTTTAAATTAATTTTTGAGGTATAAGATGTAATCTATTCTAATAGATTTTTTGTTATGTGCCTAAAAATTCATGAGTATAGTTATAATTAAACATATTAGTGTTATATGAAAATCCAGCACAAACACTGATAATTGAAAAGTACCAGGAGAATGCACCATAATTTTTTTTACATGGAAACATTTGGAAAGAAAAAAAACCACAAGGCTAAGCTATATTTCATTATGCACGTGTAATTACAAATATATGCATTGTCGCGCAATTTAGAATAAAGGGTTAGAGCGCTGAACCAAGTACAACATTTGTTTTTGCACGATAAACAATACACTTCAGGAGTATGAAGAAAACGTTGTATTCTGGGTACAACGATTGGAACTATCTGTCAATAGAAGTAATCATCAGATATTCAATAAAGTGTTATTTGCTACTCAATAAGTGAAATACTCGCAACACCATTTTTATAGTACTTTTATTGCACTGTATTTAGGGACATGTTATTCCATAATAGAGTTCGTCGTAGCAGAGGGTAAGGGGTGATCGGTGGCAGTCAACAGCGGCAGTTTGTGTGCTTTATAATACTTTGTCGCACCGTATTCAGGGATATGTCATTTCACAATAGAGTTCGTTGATTGTGACAAGCAGAGAGACGGTCAGCGGTGGTCAGTGTGCAGTGATCAACGCCGGTCGATGAGTATGTGGTCAGAAGTTATCATCATGCATTCAATATAGAACAACACTGGAGTTTGAATATTTTTTTCTCCTTAAGTGAATATATGAAGTATATTTATATGCTCAAAGGGAGGGGCAACTTGGTCCTCTGACGAATAACTCCTTTAATCACCCATTGGATGACTTATATTGATCTCTCTTGATTATGAATAAATTTTTTTATTTACTGAGGGCATTAATCACCTTATAATTAAGGGAGAATAAGCTTTTTGGATTCCTATCATATAGACTTTCGATTCAAATATAAGTGACAAATTTTTAGCTTATCTGTCAATTCAACTACTCATAAAAAATCTCTAAATAGGCTTTAACGTATTGATTGAGATTTGATTGGACTCGGATTTGACCAATTTTGGTAACATTTGTGATACTCCAACAACAAATTTCATCATTCAACATAAATCTAGAGGCATGACATGAATCTCTAAACAATTTTGAGTAAGAAACATTCAAACTTCAATTAGGAGTCATCCAGAGCTCTGATTTCAACAAACTTATTGTCAAACTGACCGGTTGGATGAGACGGACCCAATGATATCAAAACTAGTTAGAGACAATGTACATAACGAGTTTCTTAAAGCGATGATTTTTTTCAATGGCCATTTTCATCCATCCTAGATGATATTTTGCTATGATGTGAAATAAATATAAGCAGAGGCGCTATGAACCAGATCTGATTGCACTTTTGAAGCAATCATTACAGGATAATGTTTGTGAGATTGTTCCTCTAAAGGAGAAGAAGGGTGTGCTAGGGTACAAAATTCCTTAACAAGTCCTTCCAATATATGTATTCAAAGTGTGCACTAAATAAATTATTAATGCAATAGACGCTATTTGACTGAAGAATATGTAATTCATTTTTTCATATGCATTCTCATCTATTATGTGTTCACTTCATCCATATGACATAAAATTATTTGTTTCTGATGATGAAAAATATGAAAATTAAAGGGAGTATCAATCTTTCCTTTGCAATGTGGAAATCTGAAACGATAAATATAAAATTCCTCTAGTGTGAGTATAAGCATATATATATGCTCTTAAAGTTAAAGAAGTTGTGACCTTAGAGAATCAGCTAACAAAATGCAGAACAAAGATGTCTGCGATGATGAATTACCTCTCTTTATAGCATTGGGATCTAGGGAGTGCTCGGAGGAGCTGATGAAGGTGTGGATTACCCTTAGAAAGAATACCAAGAGCTTTAAGGCTCTAAGATCAAAGATGCTTGCACTTAAGGAGGATAGCAAAATATTGAAGTTTGAGAAGCAAGTCGATCTCTTTGGAGTTGGTGCAAAGGTTGCGAAAAGCTTTCAATAGCTCGATTGAGCTCATGAGTATCATTCAGAATTATGATCATTATATGGTATTGAAGTAAATAAATTGTGTCGAGGAGGGATTTATAAGATAAAAGTGGAGGCATTGGGGTTGGATTTAAGAAGCCTTTTATTGGTTTGTGGGTTGTTTAAAATGCTTGGGTTGTTAGAAGACTTCCCAACCCAGATGAGGTATAACAACTTTTTTGTTATTTATAAAATATAAACACTTATGAGACATTTCTGAACTACGGTACCCATGTATTTAAGTGCAATCAAACTGCAGAGAGTTTGATAAAAATGAAAAATATGAGTTAGAGTTTTATTAATATTCGAGTGAGTTTGAAAAATGAGTGACAGAGAATAGTAGATTTGTAAATAACAATGTTTTAGGTGTTTAGCGCGTAATTGCGTCAAAATTAAAATTTAGATATTAGACATATTTACATATAAAATTGTGGTTCAAAGCGAAGTTAGGCTGAACTAAAATGTTTCTAAGAAGAAGAGTGACGTCGCTGACGGCCGTATGAAGGCTTTCTCGCCCGTAAGCATACCATATGCATTTGTCGCGCATTGCCGGAGGTTGCAGAGCGCTCCAAAGATCATCCCCTCACATCTCATGGAAGCCGGTAATCCAAACTTCCATATCCTGTTTCCCACAGCCCTCTTCTAGTCTGATATCAGTAACTGTCACGTCGGCTCTTTGTTTGCAGACAGGGAAGCGGCAGCAAACCATAGCAGCTGAGGTGAGGCAATCGGGTATTGGACTCCACTCTGGCGCCGCAACGACAGCCCGGCTGCTTCCTGCCATGGCCGGAGAGGGGAGATACTTTGTACTCCCTTTGGGACGATCAAGAATCCCCGCAACAATCGAACATGCAGTGAACTCGCCGCTCTGCACCACGCTGTGTTACGGTGGAGCTAGGGTGCGGACGGTCGAGCACCTGCTCTCGGCTTTAGAGGTTTGCGGGGTGGATAACTGTAGGATTGAGATTGAAGGGGGCGAAGAGGTAATGCATGTTGTTACCTCTATTTAGGTCTTGGAAGTTTTAAATTTATGAGCAGTAGAGATTTTTGATTTAACATTTTTTAGAGTTGGAGACGAGGGAGTGAGCTTATTATCTTTAGCTAGACCAAACTAAGAAGATAAGTAGACTACTTGATCATCTTGATTGAATGGAAAACCAGATAATAGTCCTTTGGATACATTTATGTTCCACATATGTATTTTTTTTCAGGAACAGTTCCTTAAGTGAAAAACTATTATATGTTTGATTGTAGCGGTTTTCCTTCATATTTTTCTTGAAATTTTACTAACTCCAACTGTTCCCTTAAATTGTAGTGATTTGATTTAATTTTTGGTGAGTATTTGAATAGAGCACTCAAGGAACTTTGGTCATTGCTATAATTTTGGTGTTAACTTTTTTATAAAGCATTGATAGGATCATTATTGGGGTAAGTTCTATTGCACTCCCTTTTTTTTGAATTTTGATCTTCTCCAATAATCATGGTAATGAGATAAAAATTTAGCAATCCTAGTCATGCCATGCACTTTGGATGTTTCAGATTAATTTCACAATTTTTCGAAACCATTATGGTTTGAATAAAATAATCTCAACCAATTGAAGTGGATTGAGTGACCGGGATTTCTGCCTTTATCGTTTTGATAACTGTTGTATATGTAGAAGATATGAATCCTTTTATTTTTCAATAGAATTTTGTTGTTCTAATGAAAAGCTCTTAGATGATTGTTGTGAATGACGGGTGCCTATTTTTTTATTAGAGAATCAAATTGCTTTTATGCTAGGATTTTTTTTGCCATAATCATAGAGAAATCTCAAATATTTCAGTAATTGAAGGTAGGGTGGAAAGCATCTTACAAATAGGCGGGGCACAAAGCGTGGTATGGACACACACACATAAATCGGAGAATTCAGCAGGAGTATTTTGAATTTGAGACTGTCATGAAGAAGAAAGTCATTGATTGTAAAATTTAATTTATCAAAAATGAGAATTTTTAGATGGTTGTATCGAAAAATTAGTAAATATTGATTGATAAATGATTATATTAGATGGGTGGTGGTGGTATCATTTACTATAGAAAACATAGATTATGCATAAAGAATGGTAGAATATGCCGAATAAAACGTTTAGATGACTTGTTGTTGTAGGATTAGGATGTAAAATGGGGAGGTCAAAGATAAAATGGATAACAAATGTCAAAATAATCGTGGAGACAATGGTACAATCTTTATGCAACACTCGAGTAAAAAATAGAGAATGAAGATCTATAAAGCTTCTAAAAAAAAGTGGGATAAGGCTAGTTTGATGATTGTGCTGCCAAAACACTTGTATTTTCAACTGAAAAATATTCACATATTGAGAAAATTATCGCTATTGATAAGACGAACACAAAAGTTCTTCTAAATGTAAACAAGCTATCCCACAAACAATAATAATTCAGTTATGATAATTGTGTTTTTATAATGTAATTCTTTTTTCTTTGCCATAATATTTTAATCGAGGAAGTTTGAACATCATTTTTTTCACTGATGAGGTAATATTAAAGGAAAAACAACATGTATTAGGCTATAACCTATATGATAGATATTATCATTTTTTGTTAGAATCCAACAAATCAAAGTGAAGTTATCAGCATCAATTTTAAATGTCACGTGTATAGTATGTCTGCTCGAATAACTTTAGGTTATGCTTCACGCATATATGACTCCCCTAAGGCCCAAGACATCCGTCTTCGGTCATCTGACACGCGGCCAAGATTCTTTTGTCAGGCTTTGGTTGTCAATGAGGCGAGAGTCGGCCGACGTTACATTGATGAGATAGTCTCGACCAGAGGAGTGCTGTTTGGCATAACGCGAACAAATCATGCCCTAAATTTGCTTACTAGTGAGGAATTATCATTTTGATGACTGTAAATTGTAGAACGAACAATTCGAATGCATCCAGAACATTGTTTTCGCTGAGGGAGGGCCTTCCAAGTCTTGCACGTGGTCTGTTTTACAAAAACAGGAAACAACCCCAAGTATGCTAGGCGTGACCACACCCACACATTGGGGCGTGACCACGCCCAAGAATGGCCACGCCCCATTTGTGGTGTGGCACGTGGCCACGCCACACACAATCAACCTGTTTCATTGCTTGTTCTATGTTTTTCTGTTCGGACGCCGTCCGACTGGCGGGATAAGCCGTTGGACAGGTCCTAAGTTGAAAATGTCTTCTGAGCTAATTTGGGCGTTTGCCAAAAGAGGCAAGTGGTCATTCGAACCTCTGCGAATATTCTTTGTGCTGGGGGAGATCTTAGGGAAGAGCGCATATTTCACTTGGGAGAGTTGGGAGTGATCACAAAGAGCTAGGGGAGAGTTTTAGAGAGTTCTCAGAGAGCTTCATCGCTCTTCTTCTTCTTCTTCTTATCCGTTTCTGTCTTGTTCCTCTCGCTTTTTATTTCTCGGTCTGAAAAAACTGAGAGGAAGAGCAAAACTTGGTGTTGTGCTGGCACCGGAAAACTCCTTACGAGGAGAGCTTCATCACTCGAGGGGAGCGGAGGCCGATACTTGGAGCGTCGCCGGAATCTCTTCGTGGCGAAGAGAGGTTATGCCCGGGCAACGACTGGACTTCGATCAACCACCAGACTGTATAACCTCCTCAACCCTTGTGTTTTCCTTCTTAGCCAACTCTGGGATTAGATTTTGGTTAAATGTTGTGAGTTCGGTCGCCCACACAAAGCGAGTTGGTTGGCCGACACTAGTTGGCACAACTACATGCTTTTGAATTGGCCGTTGATTTCCTTGAGGAAGCCTTAGGTTAGGAAGCTTTTGTTGGACACATCCCTTTCTAAGCCGAGTGGTCTTCCGTGATAAGCTTTAGATTTACACCTAAGGGTGTCATAATCCTAATTTTTCCACGACTTCAGCGCTTCCAACATTTCTTGGAGAGGTTAGAATAGTTTGATCTTGAAGAATGAGAAAAGCTTTGTAGCTATCCCATTCTATATGATCATGGGAGTTTTGTAGGACTGAAAAAAATTTGTAGTTAGCCCGCCATATCAATGGTGAAGGACTTCTACTACGAAAAATCGGAGGACGAAGTTTTCATATTTCCTCACCAAAGTTAGAGGCGGCTATAACGCAAATTCAAGCTAAAACCTTAGGTGCCTATATGAGATCGTTAGCACGAGTATGACTTGTTATTGTTTTTGATCACTCGCATCATATCATGTTACATTTCACACATTACACTTTGCCTCGACCGGCCGCCCCCGACCCGATCGACATCACACTTTGCCTCGACTGACTGCTCCGGCCTTGTCAGTGTCTCACTCTGGTCTGACTGACCACCTCAGCCTAGTCAATCGACACTTTGGTCCTACCGGTCATCCTGACTCGGTTGACCAACCGACCACTTTGGTTTGATTGATCTCCTCTGACCCGATCGATCCACCACTTTGATTTGATCGGTCGTTCCAGCTTGATCGACCAAGCTCTGCAGTACAGTCGACCGCCTTAGCTTGATTGAGCCCGTTGGCTACGTTGGCTTGGGTTGATCACCCTGGCCGACCCAACGGGTTGAACAACCGATTATGGGTTGATCACCCAGGCCGACCCAACAGGTTGAACAACCGATTCTACTTGCATAGTTTGTGTTTTACATGTGCATTGATATTGGTTGTATGACTCTGCACTATCACATTCATCAATTACGTCTTTGTCGTGCATCTCTAAGCATATTCCCTTATACGCTCACGACGAGTATTTGTGCTTCTCAACGACACATTACTTTGTATTTGCTTTGTGACATCTTCATGTCACTTAGTACCACATCATAAGTGATTCACACTTATACTTGAGCATTTCTGCGTGTTTGTCTTAGATGGCATTTTGCATGTTCATGACTCGCTTTCTTGATTTTATTTGCTTTCGGATTTGTGTTTCTCACACACTCACCCCACGCATTCACACTTTATGTGAACGGGTGGCTCGTCACCGAGTCAATTTCTTGTGTAATTTCCTCTAGCGGGAATTACCATACCTTCCTACGACACTGCTCCGGACAATCGCAAACACATTCCTTTGGGCCGTTGCCTCCATGGTACGCACACCCTTTCGGGTCACTGCATTCACAACATACCCATCCTTTGTGCCACTGCCTCCGCGACACGCACAACCTTTTGGGCTATTACCTCGATGGTATGTCGTCCTTTCGGGTCACTAACTCCACGACACCTGTTCTTTTGGGTCACTGCCAACACGATCACCATTCCTGTCTCTACGACACCCATCTTTTGGGCCATTGCCTCCATGACACGCCTACTTTTTCGGGTCATCACCTCCACGATACACCCATTTCTTCGGGCCACAGCCTCAATGACATGCTCACTCTTTTGGGTCACTACCTCCATAACATACCCATCCTTCGAGCCACTGTCTCCGCGGCATACCCATCATTTGAACCACTGCTTCTACGACACGCCCACTCTTTCAGGTTACCGCCTCCACGACATACCCATCATTTCAAGCCACTGCCTCCGCGACACGTTGGTAGGTAGCTGCGTTGTCAGTCGTAAACCCCCTTTGAGCCGGGTTTGATCCCTAAGGGGACGGCTACCACATATGGGGAGCTGTATTTCCAAATACCACTCTTTTGAAAAAAAAAAACTAATATATGTATATATACACACGCACACACACGCACACACACGCACACACGCACACACGCACACACGCGTACACGCGCACGCACGCGCGCGCGCATGTACCTATGTTAGAATATGATTATGAACATGAGCTTATACTTGAACAAGACTCAACACTTGAGTATGAACATAATAGCACATTTGAATTAAATTATTATTCTACATTAAGCTTGAAAACATATTTAAACACGAGCATCTATAAGAAGAATTCAGTTCCCACTTGAAAATGAAAATGAATCTATAACTAAATAGGAGCTGAAATTTGTGCTTGAAATAAAGTTTGCGTATTGGATTAATACTTAATCTAAGTCACATATTGAAATTTTAGTTAGTTCTAAATATAAAACTAATATAATAATTGAAACCCAGATTGCAAATATATTCAAAACTTAATCTTAATGGAGAATTTGAGCTTCCATATAAAATTATGCCTGTTGTAGTTGAAAGTGTCAATTGATCAAACTTATTCCTGAATGTAATCATAAACAAATTGTGCATTTTGAAGATTCTGAGTCGATTGAACTAGCTGTTTTACTTCATAGAAATTTTAGCAATGCCATTTCTACAAATCAAATTGAGGTTGATTTTATTTTTTGTTACTTGATTTTTATTTTTTGTTACTTGATTTACACATTCATCATTAGATTCTCAGTGAGAAGGTAAAGTTTCTATCAAATTGTCAGTAAGGAGTTTTTTAAGAGAAACTCGAGTTTAAAATCCTATAAATTTGTAGAAATCTATATGTTCATAAATCAAGACCGTTAATGCTTTTAAGCTATATTTAGGTTTTTTTTAATAAGATTATCCATCCATATTTATATGGATATATTATATTTGTGTGGTTTGTCTATTTCAAATTTTTTTATCAAGTCACCATCTAGGAATATGTTATAAATCATTATTTGTATTGATTGTGATGTATGCTGGCATTTTAATGATTTCATTTCTTGCTACATATCATTTTCATGATTTTTATAAATTGTTTTATTTGTTTGAATTGATTTGCAGAAAATTCAATGTTGATTACGATAATTATAATAATATTATGGACCTGAACAGGAGACGAGCAAAATTTAAATAAATTATGTAATGATTTGTCTGAATATTAAAAAGCGTCCTATGGAGATTCTTAAGAAATTAACTGTAAGGATAACGAGGTCATCTAAAATCTTTATACAATCTTTCTTTTTATGTCGTTGTATTTATATGTGGCTATTTTATCTTTTCTCGTCGTTCTAATATAGCTAGAAATACGAGGTTTGTTGGCACGAGAAGATTAAGTTGGAAAATTATTATTATTTTTTGTTAAAACTAAGGTTGCGAATTTGTTATTCTTTTTATAATTCAAATTTGTTGAATTGAAACTTGTAGTATTAGGTTAGATCATGCGGGATTATGAGAAATTTCTTATTTTGGGTTATAAAAAGGACCTACGAGACATGTAAACATCATTGAAGTATTGAATTGCGGAATTAAATTCTGTCTCCTCTTGATTCTTATATATGGTATTGGAAGTAGGTTATTTAAAAACTTTGTAAATTTTGGCGAAAACTTCAAGCAGAAGATTCTTCTTCATTGACATAAGGTTTGGATCTTCTGATTGGTTAGTTTATCGTCGTTTTTTCTTTTAGAACTTTTAGTGATTAGTTTGTAATTTACTTTCTTGATTGAGATTTTGTCAAGTTTGATCCATAATAGTTTCCTTTTGCTGGTGTGATTTCATAAGATGTATAACTTTATTTCAGTTTTCAGATTACTTGCAATCTTTTAGATTTTAGCAACTTACAAATTATTTTTTGGAATGAATAAAGTATGTTTTGCATTTTTTTCCATCATGGTGATTAATCTTTGCTTTAATTGAAAGCTGAGAATCTATTATGTATTGTGTTTGCACATCTCATTTTAAGTTTGTATTAATTGGTGTAGATGCATACGCAATCTTAAATCTAAAAAAAAATATAATAGTAGCAAGATCTAAATTCGAGATTCTGTCCTCCTAGACCTTCTCACTTGGATATACTTATTCATTTGGTACTGAAGTACTCTTGGATCTGGATTTTTTTTTTATTCTAGAACCATTGTTTCTATTTTATTGTAAATACAAATATTTCTTCAACTATAAAATACAGTACTATGGGGAGACACTTTTTTTTTAATGATAAACAGAAATTGGTTAACAAGATGCTCATCTGTTTTTGATTTAATTTTCTTATTTTCTTAAGATTGTTCAGCCTGAATTAGAATAATTTTAGCATAAATCTTCAATCGAATTTTTGGAACTTTTTAGCCATTGGAACATGTGATTTTGTGTTCCCACTCACCGTCTCCCTATCTTTTTTCTATTCATGGTTAAGCGGTTAAACGTCACTTAAGTCTTTCTAAGACTGAAGAGCAGATAGCCTATTCAGATGGAAATTATGTTATTCTTTAGTTTCATTCACCTAAATACGAATTATACCTATCGGACCTATCCTTATTTATCACGATGCTTTACATTTTTTGTTTGATTATTTTGAGTCTGTCATGTACATGTAAACACATGATTTACGTTCATAGGTTCCTTTTTTAGATGGATCAGCTAAACATTGGGTGGAAGCAATAGTACATGCTGGCATGTGTGAAGCAACTGATTTTAATGGCAGTACCAATGAGAAATTGGCACCCTTTCTCTATGGTCCAAAATATGTTTGCAGGGGTGATTCTTTCATTATTGCATTCCCTTCTTCGAAGCTTTATATAACTTATGGAATAAATTTTCCCAAGGTAATCCACGAATTTTCTATTTACGCTTTTTGGAATTGTTATATCTTTTGGCGCTTTCTTGGTTCCACATAATGTTGACATTTTGTTTACATACTTTGTTTATGATGAATTGTGTAGGATTAAAATTTTGAATTACTTTTCCAAGTCATATGAGTTGATGCTTATTTTGGGGCATTTCCCTACAAACAACACAATTCTTATGTTTTTACATATTTCACACCTAGAATTCATATTTACACATTGACACCAGAGTTAACTCGAAAACAATCGAGCACGAATGTTATTACTAAAAATTTAAAGGAATCACAATAAAGTTTCTTAAACTTGGAAATAAAATAACACAAAATACAAAAGAGCCTCTAGGGCACGGGTGAAGGCGATAAACCTTGGCTGGACAGTAGGTGTGGGGGTGGTTTGCAAGCTTGCGACAATAGGTAAGGGTGCGGGAAGGGGAGTGACTGCAGGTCAGGCTGCTAGGAAGGTGACTGAAGTAGATGGGGGTGGTTTGGAAGGTTGGCGACAACAGGGAGGCGTAGGGAGGACTGGTTGCAATAGGGGTAACACCCAATATTTGATAACTATGTAGAAGTTCAATGACAGGCCAAATCCAAACCCGACCTACTGACCTGAATTGACATCACTAGGGGGAACCATGCCAACAGTGAGAAATCTAAAAACAACAAAAAAAGCTACACCCTAAACAACAAAACAACTTATTTATACTAGAAATTACTACGAGGGGGAGGGGGAGGGGGAGGGGGGCGGGGGATGACGACCCTCAACCCTAAGCGGCCTCCCTGTTGGTCCGGCCACATTCTTGTTGAATCAGTTAAGTCGGTTTAACCCTAGCCCCCACATCATTCACATACCTCTCACATCTTTAATATCACATAAAAAATTACATTATTATCACTTTTAAAGATTGAAATGTTTTTATTTTGCTGCATCTCTTGTTTCATCTTAAGCAAGATAATAACTTTACTCCTCCCTTTTTGTTGTTGAAGAATCTTCAAGTTCTCCCACCACCGATATTCACTTTTTCTTAACTAACTGTTGATCTCATTTTTGACGAGATCTAGTTTTCTTCTTAGGGTTTAGGATTTAGTCTTAGGATTCTCTCTTTGACGATCTTAGAGACTTAGTAATGAGACCCACCTCATTTTAGAAATCCAAACTACTTCTTTACTCTTTTTGGAGTTTCGCATGTGTGGTTCCTTACCTCTAGCAATTAGGAGGTTAGAACCAACATAAGGAAACTCAAATGGAGTCCCCATAGGACCGTTAAGCCCTAGGGTTGCCTTATTCACAATTTGCACACTCGTACACACATAAATGCCACAATTCACATCATCTGCGCCTTTATATGCTTCATAATTAATCTAAACATAAATAAAATTTTGAAATGATCAATTATGAACTAAAATTTTAAGAAAAACTGAATAAGACATATTTTTGATCTGATCATCGTCGAAGTCGTCTGAACGATCCTGGATGACGAAACAGACTGCACCGACGCGTTCAGGATATCGATTTTAGTCAGGAAGAACACTAATTTTGATATGATTCCAAACGTGATCAAATTGTGCTCGAATCGGCGAAACTTAAATGAAATAAAAAAGAAAAATACCTAAGTAAATCCCTAACTCATGCATACAAACCCACGCTCACGCCTCTCCCTCCCCGATTCTTCTCCATTCGACCCTAGCTGCGACACTTTTCTCCCCCTCTCGTGCGTGAGATTCCCCTTCCCGTGCTCGTCTCTCCCCCCATTCGCGCAACCCTACCCGACCAAACTCCTCTGCCTCGCGATACTTCGACTCGTGTTATTCTTCTTCTAAAGCTTGTTCCTATCGCCACTCTCCTTGCATCCTCTGCCTCCACTCCTACTGCTGTCGCCACCTGCACCTATGTCGTTTGTTGCCACCTTATCCGTCACCGTCGGCTACACCTCACCCCTAGGTAAGCTGAGGTAAGCTTCTCCTCCCTTCCTCGACTATAAGAACCCCACTTGGGGGAGGTTTCAATGGGTTGAAACTTTGGTGAGAGGGGGAAATGATGCCAAAATTTTCGGTTGTTGTTGGACTCACCCTGTTCGGTTCATCTTGTGTGTGCTTGAGGTCTCTTGGAAATTCTTTGGGTAAAGCTTGGTTGAGGTAATCCTCTTTTTCTTTCCCTTGGTCGTTTAATGCTCTTGCTGGTTGCTTGGTATTTTGCTGGACTGTTCCTGTTATGAGATATACTAGTTGTTGTGGTACATATATAGAAATTAAATAGGATAACGATCTTTGACGAAGGCGAAAAACGAACGTGGAAATTCGCACCAGAAAACATTAACACAGCAGAACACAGATTTACGTGGTCCGATAAATTGCCTACGTCCACGGAGTTGCAGAGGATTTTACTGCTCGAGTAATTTACACAAGTTGATCATCTTGACTTACAAGAGGAATCTCTCACTTCGTTGCTCTCTCTTCTTCTCTCTCTGTTATTTTCTCTCTACACCGAGATACACTGAACAAACTCTACACCGAGATACACCGAAGAAGATAAACTTACAAGAGAAATAAACCCATTTTCTCTTCTGCCAAAAGCCACCAAGAAGATGCTAAGGGAGAATAATCTTCTTCTTCTTCTTTCTTCTTTCTTCTACCGCAAAGAACTACTTCTTGCACTTCTCTTTCACTCTCTCGTGGAAGTTCTTCCACTGTCGCGTGGAAGTCCGAAGAAGAACAAATGACTGTGCTTCAAAACTTAAAGGAGAGTTGTGTGTGCGATGCCTTTTATTGTGAACAGGAAGCGGAGAGGCGACGTTTCACGAAACATCATGGTGTCGTGACTATTCGCGATTAGATGAAGCGAAGCTTTGCTTCGCGTGCGTGGGAGCAGGCGGAGGCAGGAGCAGTTTCGCGACAGCAGAAGATCACGATGTTTCGTGATCGGGGGAGCGGTCGGACCGGGCTCCAGCATAACGGTTCCCTTCTCACTTGTTTGTTTGATATTTCTTTGCTGGCCTATGACATGAATATGATTTTTTGCCGATATTGGTGTGCTTGAGATAACTAGTTTTCCTTTTGGAGTAATGGTTTATGCTGCTCAAAAGTTTGAAAGCCTTATTTTATGAAGTTTTGAAATCATTGAAAGCTTCATTTTGAAAAATCTAAGATGTTTATGGCTTGGGTTTATGTAGCTCAAACGAGGGAAATTCGGTGATGCTCACAACACAATGACAGAGATACATATATGTGCTGTGAAGTTTGCTTGCAGCTACCTTATGCGTGTCTTTCTTGGCATTTTGGATGTCAAAGATTTTAGTCGCGCTGTTTCACGACACCGGTCATGCATGCCTTTCTTGGCATGGTGGCGAGACCTAGTTTCTTGAAGTTGCTCCCTCACTGGGATGACGTTGGGAGGCTGCCTAAATGCCGATGGAATTTTGACTGAATCAAAATTTAACTTGAGCAAAATAAAGGAACCATAATTTGGCACATACTAAAAGTGGCATAAGACTAGCATATAATTAAATAATAGAAGGGGAGTTCACAATAAATTTGGTAGCTCACATACGAGTAAGGATCTAACTGGATCACTTTCTTACAAGCATGAATGAGACTTGAATACTTATCTTTGAATATGAATTAGACCACATATAGAACACTGCAAGTCTTAAAAATTTCGCAGCTATCAATTTAAAGTAGTTGTAAAATAAAGTGAGTCACATTTATAGCCCAAACTTGGTATTTTATTAGTCTGTTATTTAATTAAATAAGAATAAAATTTTGATATCTTGAAATACTTGCAAAATTTATATTGCACAACTCACCACCAGACTTGCAATCCCTCAGCACTAGCAAACAAAAGATGGAACTAAAGATTTAAATGAAATATATGCACGCATTTGTGCAAATAACAATAAAATCCTTTAAAAGTCGGTTAAAATTCACAACTCCTAAATACTTGTATTTGCTTCTTCACTTGTCTTAAGTTTTCAAATCTCAAGTGTTTGAGAATGCTACACGGGTTAATTGCATGTTTAAGATAAAATTAATTCCCTTTCAAGAAACACGTGTCTTTCAAAAACTTTACATAAATATTCTTTTTAAAAGTCAAATCAAAATTTGTTAAATCATGCATAATCTCAAACCAGTCATCTTGCATTTAGGGTAAGCTTCGTAAGTCTCAACTTTGACCAATCCGATCCTCCTTGTCATAGTGATTAGAGTTGACAAGAATGACCTGCAGTCCAATCCTTCTCTTAAGAGGATTGATAGCTGTCATGATTAATTCTTTTTGAATGCTTAAGTGACTAAATCTAATCAAGATTATAAAATAAGCATGTCAATCAATTTCTCGATGATGGCCGTGTTGTATGTGAATCTCAACCGGAGGGGGTTTACTTATAGAAATGAAAATTTCAAATCAGAAAAATCTGTTAAAATGCTTAAATGAATTCTATCATTTAAAAGCACAGACAAAAAATTCATACATCCTCCACAAATTGATTGTTAGGGCGGACAAATTTAATGTTAACCTAAGCTTACAAAGAGCCAATTCCATGTCAAGTACACTATTAAATTCAAACTCAAAATAATTTTGTGCCAACAAAGATATATGCTCTGAGTCATTTGTCCATGTAGTTTGACCAGTTTGCTCAAAAAAAAAATAGTTACGATCATAGTTCACTAACTGGATGATTTGGCCAATAGACTTCATCAAGTGGTTTAGCCAGTATGCTCCACTGTAAAACGGTCACAACATTGGCTCTTTGAGTTATGAATTATCGGGTATATTTGAGAGGACACAAAGCCTTATATAAGCTAAAGTTGATTTAGATTAGTCCTCTTAGATAAATATCCACCCTAGGTCTATTGGGTTTTCTTAGAAAAAGCAACCCATAGTTGCTAATAAGGATCTTTCTGTTAGGCTGGGTTAATTACCTCCTCTGACTAAGTAAACTAGGGACCACGACGATCACGAGAGAATGGAACCATGATATCTTGATTGAGTGTTTCATCATTTCCCCTAACATCCACTCTTAAGCTCACACTAATGATTTCGTATTTTCAAAACTAAAATTTGCTACTAAAATATGCTGAACAATTAACTTCCTGATGACTATCATTAATTAAAAGTGTTTTCCCATTATTGGGAGGGGGTAATTAACCATAAAAAACTTGTGCCTATTGTAAATTTCGAACCCTAGATCTTAAAGTCTTCGCAAAATGAGGTCAAAATCTCTAAGTAGTGTCTTATCCAATATCTCATCTACCTTTAGAAAAATTGACTCAGAACCTCAAACTAAACTCCCTCATCCTCATTTCTACTTTTTCATTCCACGGAGGTTGGGTATTTCGAATTTTTGGAGCCCACAATCTCTAACCAATAAATCTTCATGGTGTTAAAGTATTCAATGACAAAAATATTACCTTGTTTGATAGTGACACATTTTATCTTGATGTCATAGATGAGTGCAATATTTTTCACCTTTAAGTAGGTTTTGTTTAACCAAATCCTAAACAGGTCCACTAATATCTGGCAGCATGGTGTTCCACAGTTATATCATGATCATGTAATCAATTTCTTTCTAAAGTAAACATTTTAGGTCTTTCGTCTTTAGAGATAGATCTACAATGTGTTGGATCTTTTCCTTTCCATTTAGAGATATCTTCATAATTTTGGATCATTTAAGGTAAGTCCATTCAAGTGATAATATGCTTGGAATACAGGGAATTCTTCTTTGATTTGATTTTCTGCATTAATCATGGTTGATTCCTTTGAAGGGAAATAAAAGAACCCATAAATCGTGAAAAGAAGGAAAATTCGACAAACACGATAAAGTCGGAATTGGATACCTCCACCTTATAGAATAAGAATAATGGTTTAAAGTGAAAACCCTAACTTTAGGGAATAAGAATTAAGGCTGGAAGACTACCTTGACCTCGCTCTGATACCATGTAGAAAATAAGTAATGAGAAAAACTCTCAAGAATTTTCATTCTCTTCTTTGTACAAGAGGGAATGTATATATACAATTCTTAGAAGCATTAAAAAATAAGATCAAATAAAAAAGGGAGGGAAAAATAATTAGTGGCCAGTGATCCTATAGGAAATCAAATGGATTATAATTCGAGGGTTGTGGAGAGACAGATCTAATGTTGCAGAGCGTTAATCTGTGTTCCTTGATTTAACGGTACAAAGCCTTGATCCATGTGCCTTAAATTATTTGTTATCATTGGAATAGAAATTCAATAAGTTTAATTCCTTTTTTATATTATGAATCCAACATAGAGGTTTGATTTTATAGATTTCGATATTTTTATTTCATTTTTCATGTTTAATTCGATTATGTGATACTGAAAAATGCTGTTGCTAATGCACAACTTCTTTTTATGCTTTTTATTACATATATTTTAGTTAAATCTGCGATGCGTGCCATTAAGTTTAAACTTACAATTGAAATTGCTTTGATTCATATGCCACAACAGTGATGGTTTCCTTATTACAGGTACCTGCCATTGGTTGTCAGTGGTTCTCATGTTCTATAGATCCCTACACTTACTCGAAAGAAATAGCATCTTCAAGGTCCTTCTGCATTTATGAAGAGGTTTGATAATGCTTTTGCTCGTTGGTTTTGTTTATTATATCCATCCCATATTTAATGGCTCTCTCTGCATCTCTCTGTATATATATACACGCACAAAGAAAACATTATCTTTAAATTTTAATGATACATCATATCAATAAATAAGGAAATTGAATCATAAATATATTTATTTTGAAGCACAATAAATTTCACACTAAGAAAATATTAATCTAATTTAGAAATATAATTAGTCATATTGACTTCGAAAGATTTGGTTTTCCACCATTTGGCTTCTTAGAATCCATCTCCTTTAATTTAATATCTATAATAGCTATATTAATTAATCTATAAATATATTTTATTTTACTATAATTTGATCCCTTTATTTAGCTCAAATAATCCTTTTTCTTATTCAACTATGGAAACCATCATTCCCTTGAATTATCTAATTTATTTCTTGACATTGTATTATTATAAAATTAAAAAATTAGATATTGTACCATTAAATGCTTACATGCTTTTATAAGTTATTTATTTCCTTTATTTACTATATTATTCAAAATTTATTCTCATTTTCTTTTCTCATATTAAAATATATACATATACATTACATCAGTTAATCTCAATTTTACTACATATTGATTATTATTAATATTTTATATTCTTTTCTAATTCAATATTTAATTTATTATCACCATTTTATTAATTTTGTTTTCATTAAAATTTTCTTTGTTGTAGTATTAAAAACTTATAAAATAAAATTTCAACTTTAATGATTTCTATTATGTATATATATGCAATATGAAGATATACTTTTAACATATTAAATTCTAATTTTTCACTGATTTCAAATAAAAATAAAGTCTCATATATAAAAGGAAAAAATTATTTATATATATATATATATATATATATATATATATATATATATATATATATATATATATATATATATATATATATATATATATATATTTGAAAAGTCTAAGGGCTAAATATATTAAAATAGGAAAGATACATAAATGTTGTAAGAGAGAGCCCAATAGAGATATCCTACCCATACGATACAACACACACAAACACCCCAAAAGATAAAAGATACAAGAAAACAAAAAAAAAAGATACCAAAATCCCAGAAAAGAAGTAGTTAGGGACGAGCCAGTTTAGTCCTGCTTCTGCCTCTAGTTCTAGGGCGAGATCCAGATAACAAATTGTTGAGTGCCGAGCCATTTCTCGAAGTAACCAAAGTATCATCCATTATATTCCTAAGTTGAAGTTTGCCTCCAATCTTCTTCTTCATCCTTGAATAGACCTGTCATTCCTCCTCAGAAGACTGACTCATCTGATCATCGTGTTAGTAAACAGAATGCCTGACAGATAAAAGATGATGATAACCAAAAGGATTGCCAACTGTTGCAACGACTGTAGGTTCAATTGTGTGTGAAGCATGAAATGTCTCCTCTTCACCTAGTGTTTCCTGCAACTGAGGGTTTGAAAGTGTAGGTTGCTCAGCATGGCCATCCAGTTTCTCATCGATCGCAAAAATAGTATTTTTAGGGGGAGGATCCACAGGGGCAATTAACTCAGACACCATAAACCTGTTCAGTGGTATTTTTCTCTTTAAATGAAACAAATATATTCAAAGCAGTGGGGTCAAATCAATTCTTATTTACTTCATCTTTAGATTTTAAATTAGGATGAAGCTTATAACATTTATCAAGGTTGTGCCCAAACACCATAAAATGAGAACAATAAGGATGTTTATGCTCCATAACAATTTGTTGTCAATATCCATTGTGAGTTGTGCCCAACCAGACTTCAGTAACATCAGGTAAAGTAATATCTCTTTCAACAAGTATTCTGGCCACAGAAGGTCTGGTTAGGTTAAAAGTGGGTAAATCTAGCTTCAAAGGGTCCTCAAGTATGACACCAATAGAATAAAGAATCTGATGATGAAAAAAGTGCAGCTTGAGATTAGGTAGACTAAACCATACCGGTACAGTAGGAGATTCACGCTTGGGGTCAAAATCAAGAGGCCGCTTGAGTAACTTCATTGGTTTACCAGCAATGCTGAGATATTTTTTGAAAAAAATCTCAGTGTAGTCTTCAGACACGGTTAGTTGAATTAATATGTGTCTCCCATCTATGAGCAATACTTTTCATTTTCCTGCTAATTTGAGACCATCAAAACTTTTATTGATAACTTTCATAAGTGGGTGTCCCCACTGAAATTTTACAATAAGAGCAAACTTGAATTTATCTGTAAGGGATGAAATTTCTAGCTCATAGAAAAAATGTGACGCTTTCCCACTTTTCCTGCTTGCAATCTTGATAAAGAGGCAATCACCTTCCTGTTGCTCCTTATAACTTGAGGGGAATACAACCGCCGTCTCCCTCTGAGAATTACCCACCACGTGGGCAAAGGAGATTTTGCCAGGTTCAAGCTCCATCGAAGCAAGAAGCACTGCCCGACAAAAATAGTTGTCGAAACCCAGAACTCGCAGCTCGACGAGGCAGCGCACAGTTGCAGCGAACGAGAGCGAGAGGAGTGGACGACCACACAAATGAGACGATGAAGAAATGTCGAGACGATCGCACAGGCAAGACGACCACGCAGACGAGCGAGAGGAGAGGACGACCACACAGACGAGCCGAAAGGTCAGGACGACCAAGCGAAGCAGCTCGCAGCTCGACGTACACAGAAGCAACGCTACGTGACGACGGCGAGGGAGTCGACGAACGCAGGAGGTCGTCTTCGAGCATAGGGAATCGCCATTGAGCGAAACCCATGCGGAGCAGCTCGATCTCGCCACCGACGCCATTATAAAAAATTATATATATATGCACTACATACTCATATTAGTTGGTCGGGAATCTGCTTGTCAGCTTTAAGTCCCCTCTAGTCTGGGGTTGATTCACCCCGAGTGTAGGGTGTGGTACTTGAATTTTTAGGTGCATGAGGGATGATTGAGGCTTGTATAATAGCCTTTAGTCATATTTTTTAAAGTATATATATATATATATATATATATATATATATAGCGTCACGTACTCAAATTAGTTGGTCTGACATCTACTTGTCAGTTATAAGTCTCCTCTGGTCTGAGGTTCAATTCCCCCCGAGTGTAAGGTGTGGTACTCGAATGATTAGCCGCATGAGAGATGATTGAGGCTTGTATAATAGCTTGCGGCCATTTATCACAAACACATACACACACACACACACAAACACAATCAAGCATGAATCTCAATACATTTTAAATAATAGATATGCCGAATTTATATTTATGATCATCTAATATCTTATATTAATAGATTTATAATCAAATCGAGCCTCTTGACAATATAAGTCTAATTGATGACACTAAAAGTGATCCAATTCGAGTCCAGTCAAGTAAGATTTAACACTTGAAGAATAATCTAAGGCTTTGGTGAATTAATGGAAAGACCAAAAAACCTAAATTTGGTGTGCTTATATTCAAATGGAGCGGCTCAATACTAGGAATCCAACATGAGCAAAAAAAAATTAACTGTGAGGCCAATAAAGCACTTTAATATTAAAAAAAAATGATATTTGATCAAAAATTTCAACACAAACAGTCTGATTGAATGTATTGGTAGGTTGGACCAATTTATCAAAATATAAATTTCAAAAACTATAAATANGTTCTCGTATTCGACGACGACTGCCAATGACTTTGCGCTCGTCAATCTCCTTTGCGATCGTCCTGTTCTCTTTCGTGCCCAACGACGAAGGGCCTCGGCGTCTTCCTGCTGCGGTCGTATGTATGTCGAGCTGCGATTAGTAGGATTGCTGCGGTTTCGTCTTCCTGCTGTAGTGTCGCCTCAGCTGCAGTTTGTCTGTCGAGCCGCTACTTTGTATTTTCGCATTTGGTCTTCTACGCAACTTCACCCCGACCTCTTAGGCTTGTCTTTTTTTGCCCTCTGCCCGACTTGCAGGGCTTCTCTTGTTGTGATGAAGCTTCCTTTTTCTTCGGTTGAACCTGACAAAACCTCATTTGCCCACGTGGTGGGTAATCCTCAGGGGGAGATGACGGTTGTCTTCCCCTGAAGTTATAAGGAGAATCGTGACGGCACAGGTGACTGCCCCTTTATTAAGAATGCAAGCTGAAATAGTGGGAAGTCAACACTCTTTTTCTGTGAGTCAGAAATTTCAACCTTGACTGACAAATTTAAGTATGCTCTTATTGAGAAATTTCAGTGGGGCACTCACCTATGGAAGTTATCAGTAAAAATTTTGATGACCTCAAATCAACATGAAAGTGAAAAGTGGAGCTCATGGATGAGAGACATGTTTTGATTTAGTTAATCGTGCCTGAAGATTACACTCAGATTTTCTCTAAAAAGTATCTTAAGATTGCTGGCAAACCAATGAAGCTACTCAAGTGATCTCCTGGTTTTGACCCCAATCACGAACCTTCTACTGTTCCGGTATGGTTTAGTTTATCTGGTCTCAAGCTGTAATTTTTTCATCATATGATTCTTTACTCTATTGGTTGCATAATTGGTGATCCTATGAAACTAGATCTACCCACTTTCAACCTTACCAGACATTCTGTGGCCAGAATAGTTGTGAAAAGAGGCATTACTTTGCCTGATGTTATTGAAGTCTGTTTGGGCACAAATGGATATTGACAACAAATCGTCATGTAGCATATACCTCTTTATTGTTCTCATTGTAAGATATTTGGGCATAACCTGGATAAATGTCATAAGCTTCATCCTAATTTGAAATATAAAGATCAAATGAATAATGATGGATCTAATGATATATCTGCTCCAACTGGAGTGAAAATTACAACAAGACAGAATTTGGTGTCTGATTCTATTGCCCCTGTGGACCTTCCCCTCTGAAAATACTGTTTCTGCTATCGATGAGAAGCTGAATGACCCTGCTGGGCAACCTACACTTTCAAACCCTATTGAAAAAAATAATGAAGGACACCTACCTACACGGACTGATAATCAGGAGAACCTTGCCTCTCCCCATCTTCAAGAAGTATCAGAGGTAGAGGCGACAACTCTTACCTCACATACGCTTGTGGGCACAACTGTTGGCAATCTTTCTACTGCAGCACTACCACTTCATCCGAATGAGCAACAATCTTCGGATGAGGAATGACAGATCTACACTTTCAGGAGGAAGAAGAAAAATGGAGATCTACTTGAACTAATGAATCTAATGGATGATACTCTGGTTACTTCGGGCAATGGTACACACCTCACACTGTTAGCTGGTTCTATTCCAAGAACTAAAGGCAGAGACAAAACTAAAGTGTGTCGACCTGGTTGATCTTATATGTACCATCTACATTTGGGTTTTAAGTTTCTTTTCTTTTCTTTTTGTGTGTGTTGTACTGTATGAGTTGGGTGCCTATTTGGGTCCACTCATACAACCTATATGTACCATTTTCTGTTCAATAAGTTTGCCTTGGGCTTTTAATATATATATATATATATATATATATATATTTATATATATATTAGGTGAAGGTTATCTAGTTGTTTCATAAAAATGAAAAGAAACCCTATGCTCGAGGCCAACTCTCATGCTAATTCCATACTCGGCAAATACAAATACTGCCATGCTTTTATTGATCCTTTAATTAAAATTCAACTAATTTTTGCAGAGCTCCTTTTGGGTTTGTTGGATAATACAGTGAAATATTCAATTTGATTTTTTTGTAGATTCAACACATGCATGACGCTGGTCTTATCCAAGGAGGTTCAATTGAAAATGCTTTAGTATGCAGGTTTTTTTTTCTCTGGCTTGAAACTATTTGTGTGATTAATATTGATCCACTGATCTTCTTTCAATTTTAAGAAAATTTTGAGTCGGCTAAAGATCAGAGGTCTGATCATCATAAATGTTTTATGTATTGCAATCAGCATCACTAGGGGTTTGTTTTATTCAACTTTTTGTGAATGCTTCTATTGATGACACTTAGAAGTGGTTTAAATTTGTTAATCGTACTATCCACTTCAATTTTTACTGGAATTTTGTTAATGTACTCGTATATTTGTAAAAAAATTCTTTTATTCGGAAATATTGCAATTTATGGAATTTAAAATTTATGTTTGGGCAACAATTGACTTTGGAGCGATATTGTTCTAAAGAAATTTACTCAACTTTCATCATGATTTCTTGATATCAAATTGGGCTTTCCTTGAATGCTTTGTATGAGGTTTATATATTTAGTTATTTTGCATGAGATGTTAGATGATGTGTTGTCCACATGTGTCATTACATTTAAACCGTTAAGATATTGCAGGCAGTTTCTATACAAATTGCAAATAGACAACGCCATAGATTTGGTTGGTAGAGCAATAGGAATATTGTCTTTTTTAAATAAAAAAAGTTAAAATTAAGGAAATTCAAATAAGCGTTCAGTTTTCAGATTTATCATTATGACACAAATATTTTGCATTTTCAACTATTGTTGACTTTGGGATTGGTATTTTCCTGGCTCTTTAAGCTTGATAGGTAGACTTGAAAACTGCTTGTATTCCCTTGATATGATATTGCGTGAACTGAAGTCCAGCCCCCACTCAGCTGAGCTGCCCTTAGTTTCAAGCTATTTTCTTATAACTTGGAGAACAGAATTGCGAAATTATAAATTATGTTTGTTTGTGAATACAACTTTTTGTCATTATCAGTACATTTAATTGAAGATGCTTGCATATTCCTCATAAAAATTTTGTAACTTTAGATCAGCCAGCTGGCATAATATTTAGGGCTGTCTATTGTCTGTTCATTGTTAAAGTTGTGAAGCTAAAATTTTATTTGTATTAAAATTTTATAAGATATGATTGAGTTCTCTCATTTATTGTAAATATTTAATTAAGCTTTGCAAAACCATGGTTAAATATTTTTTCGTGAGTGATGTGATCTTTTGATGACTTTCTGAAGATCTAATAATCTTTGGAGTGAAATAATTATTAATTCTAGGTTGTGCTACCAGTTAATACTTAAAACAATTTGAATAGAGCCGTAAAGAAAATAGAGAGAAAACGGAGGGGGCCAATTTCTCTTTACTAACACACAAAAGAAAAAAAGAGGGAGTTTGAACAGCTTCTATTTGGCCATATAGCAATAGGTGTTTGGTGTTCGTCTTTCCCATAGAGGGGAAAGAAGCCTGCAACAAACTGCATCGTTTCTTCTTTCCTTACTCTAGTTCTTGCCTCCTACAACAGGAGGTCGTGTTTTCTTGCCTTTTAGCGTCAACTATAGAAGGTGCATGCGGCCCGCTTTGTCAAGTAATGCAACTAAATGCATCTTTATAGAGTGGTAACTCAGAATCATATCTTTGTAAAATTAGAAATCCTTAATGTAACTCTTTTGAAGCTCAATGAAACTATTTGATCCCTGTATGACGAGGAGTGTGGATGAAAATAATTGAATCACAAAATTTGAATATGCCCCTTTTTATTTATCGTTTCAATAATTTTGACTCTGTTTTTTTTTCCCATTTCTATTTTTTGAATATATAGTATTAGGCCGTTGGTTAAGGAACAAATTGAAGTTAAATTATTTTTGAAATCACGTCCTCAATCAAGGTATCCTAAGAAGTAGGGCATTTTTGTCTTTTATGTGGATCACAGTAGCAGATCTTGAAATTAAAACAATCATTGAGACAAATACAGATCCGAATCACATAACAAGACTCCTTTAGGGCATATCATTACAAAAGCAAATCACGAGGTCGCCCGAGTAGGATGTTGACATTGTGAAAAGCCGTGACACGTGTGAAATATTTCTACAAAAGAAAGCATAATCAAGGGCAGAAGTAAAAGAAGAAACATTGAATACTGGTATGAAGACGTTCAAATTGCACTGATCATTAGAGTTGATAGTCAAATAGAATCATTACTATTTAACACAGGTTTATCTTTCCACACTTTTTTTTCACAGAGATTTAATTTAAGTCACCATGTTAATATCATTATAAATGACCTTTTTTTTTTTGCTGATAATGAGCTCTTAAATATTATGGGCAAACGTCACATGATATTTTAAACTGCAAATAGAGTCACAGGAGAACTGCAAGGCTAGTCGCAATCTTGGGTTGAGGAAATATCTGATTTCTATACCGTAGCTTGCTATAGAATGTTGTAGGGCCATATTCAAGGTTGACTTCTGAAAATAAGATCAATGCACACTACATTATTGTAAGTATTGGAACAATGGTGGTTATAATCAGTTCAAATATAGGAAAATATTTGGCTTCAAAGTTTAAGCCACATTGATGACAAGGACCTAGAGCTCCTTCACTCTCAAGGTAAATTCCTATATTTGAAATCTATTGAATCTAGTTTTATGAAAACTACTTCCTAGGAAAGCAAATGAGGGTTAGTTTCTCAAAAGCTAGACGAGAATTTAAAATCAGTAAGTTGAATTTGGCTCACATGGATGTATGAGAGCCATTTCCTATTGCACCCCTTGGAGGCTCAATGTGCAACATCACATTCATTGACAAGTACATCAAGAAGGCTGGTATATATTTTGTCAAATAACAAATCATGTTTTTGGAATATTTTTAAGATGAAGAGGTTGCAGATCAACATCAAATGTAGGTGTATGGTATCCTCTTAAGTACAAGATGTACCTGTATTTTCATAGGGGGTGACTGGTAGCATATTTTTAACCGGATTAGCAATGTATTTAAATCGAATATTTGCTGATTCCATCTAATTTTTGATATAAATCTGGATTTACTAAATCCATTTCACAGACGGACTCAAGCAATTTGGCTCGCAAGTGTTTCTCCATCAAAACATGGATTTGATAAATCCAGCTCTATCAAATTTACTAGATTCTACTTAACGAAAATCCGGAACACAGCCAAACACTGCCATAAAGTGATAAACTCTATAACATATGTATGCATACAAGGGGTGATGTCACAGAACCGTATAAATCTTTTTTGCATATTTGCTGAGATTACTTTCATTTTTGCGCATTTACCCTTTCCCAATCTGCTTTCATTTTCATTAAAATGATTATGGATGGAAGTTTGTAATATCTTATTTGAAATAACTGCAGTGATGATGAAGGTTGGTTGAGTATAAATTCCCAACTTATTGGCATCTTCTTTTGCAGTGCCGTTTCAGGCTGGCTAAATCCACCACTGCGTTTCAACAATGAACCTTGCCGCCACAAGATATTGGATCTTATAGGGGATTTCTCTCTTTTTGCACGGAACGGTCACCAAGGGCTTCCATTTTCACATATAATTGCTTACAAGGTTTGCTGCTAATTTTTTTTTTTTACAAGTACAATATAAATTCTACTGATTTTTTATATGTTGCATTAATATCAAAATAATTATAATGACTTTAAAACTCATCAAAGGTCTAAGTTTTGATTCGAAAATTTTGAACAAAAAAAATTCCATTCTTTTTTTAATATTTTATTCCGGTATTTACATACATACCACCCAATTCCTATGTATTTACATTTCTAACACCTAAACTTTACTTTTTACATTTATACCACCCAAATATTTTTTATCACATAAAGTATACCATTATTTTAACTTTTAAAAAATGAAATACACCTTTTCATTCTTAGGGAAGATGTCATATATGTAAAAATTGAAGCTTAGATGTTAGATATGTAAGTACATAAAAATTGAGTGTTATGTATGTAAATTTTCTTGTTTGCCTAACTTGCATTATGCATTCATGATATTCTTTGTTTTAACAAAATTCAATGACTCGTTCGCCTTTTAATTGAATATTATGGAGTAATAGGCTGGTCATTCCATGCATGTTGACTTTGTACGTCGGCTAGCAAATATCTGGTGAAGCTTGAATATTGAAGCGATGGGAGACTCTTGAGTTTGGTTCTACCTATCCTGATGCACCCCATTTTTTGCAGGATGGATCACCGTTCATCATGTTATTAGCACAAACATTAAGTGATGAATGTCGATTATATATATATATATATATATATATATATATATATAGATATGTATATATAGCATACGTATGAAATTCCTTGTAAAACTTTTAGCTGAAAGATTGTGTAATTTCAGGTGTGGCGAAACAGGTTTGTTTCTGATGCTTGCAAGAGCGAAACTGATGTAAGCTTTGATCCAACTGAAGAACATAAATCTGTTTGTTTGGAAGATTTACATACATAGCACTCAATTCTTACGTATTTACATATCCAACATCTAAATTTCAATTTTTATATGTATACCACCTTACCTATGCATGAAAATCTGTATTTACTATTTAAAAGTTTAAATAGTGGTCTTTTACTTGTGATATGAAAGATTTGGGTGGTATAAATGTAAAAATTAGAGTTTGGGTGTGTAAATATATTATAATTGGGTGTTATGTATGCGAACGCCCCTATTTGTTTGGCTCTTGGAAAATGAAAAAAAAAGAATGTATTAGAATTTCTTGATTAAAGAGTGATCAGAACGAATCTTAAGGCATTTATATAAATTTTGAGAGGAGTATAATATTAATTATTGGGAGGATTTTGGAATTGATTTACCACCAAGTTATTGCACTGTTGTGTTGTGGTCTGGGAAGCTCTAATACAAAGTTCATGCTAACATCCGCCTATTTCAACCTTAAAACAGGTACATTTTTTTTTTTAGGTTTATCCTGGAAGAATAAATACTTATCATTCTTTGGCACAATCAAAGTTGGGCTTATGTCTGGTCTAGTACTCTCATAAACCAAGCCACTACCCATCAAGTGTTCAACATATTTTTGTAACTTCTCACACTTGGTTGGATTCCATAGGTGAGTCGGTTTGATGGAAAAAAAATTAGAATGAGGCACAAGACATGTCAGTATATCACAGTTATATTCATTTAGAAAGTAAATTGTCAGTCAAGATATCCTACAACTTCTTCAATATGAGTTGCCACTTGTCTGGTATCAATTTCTTGGTCAATGTCATTTAGGATAACTAGTGTTAGTTCAGTTGGAGCCTCTCATGGGCTCAACTTGAATAAATACCATCTCTTTCTTGTTGGGAGCAAGTTGGTGCTCCTCTTTGATGTATTCATTCTCTTTAGTGTCATTGTCCATTTTTGTAGCCGCTCCTTGCTCAATGAAAATACTTATCCTCTTATTTGGGCTATAAGCTGCAAAGTACCCAAAATTGTGGCACTTAGAAGCACTTCTTGGTTATAACATACTTGGGAGTGTTGGTTGATTAGCTTGTTCTCTAATATGAATTAGTTTATTCTCAAGCAAAATAGGTTGGGATGCTCCATTGAGTGTATTTTTACTGTTTGATTCGATAGTTGAATCTTTTTTGAAAAGCACTAATTTGTTGTCTCTCTTTCTTCAGGGTTAGGGTTTACATATCCTGTAATGTTCAATATGATTATAATTGGACCATGTTGCAAATGGACTGTCTCATTTTCTCAAATATCAAGCTATGATTGTCTCATTGGGTTCACTAACTCACACTTTAAAATAAGTTGTTTGAACTCAGCCTTGTACTCCTCTATTGAGGGACACTATTGCTGTGAGAGACAAAGTTTCAAGTGCATTACTCTTTACTCTTTTCTCTTAGATCAAGTGGTGATCTCACTCTTCCTTTTTCGCTGTCGCTTATGATTCATGTTCTTCCACCATAAGAAAACATTCTACCTGAGCTTGATAGTGTCAATTGAACTCTTTTGTCCAAGGGAATGTCTTTGTACTAAAAAAATTATTCCACTGTTTAGAGCTACTTCATGAATTCATCTGGATCCTTGTGACTGTCAAAATTTGATAAATCCATCTTTACTTCAAGGTCTTGGCTTCTCATACGATATTCCATGCTAAATTATTGGGGTATCAATTCTTCATCACTTAAAATGTTATGTGAAAAGAGACATTTCTTTCGCTTGATCTAGTGAGTCACTGTTGTGGTTATAGGTAATATTACAAGATTACCTCCTCTCAAAATTAGCAAGTTTTTCTTGCAGTTGGAGGATTTTCCAATGCATAGCTTCCATGGAAAGTTCCTTTACACTTCCTTGTTGATTTTCTTGAGGCAACATGATGTAATTTTCTCTCGATCATTGTTTCAACCAGTGTATGTTTGTAGATAAAAGGTTGGTTAAAGTTCTAGGGTTTTTGTGATTGGTGTCGGGGTGAATTTTTAGTGAATGTAGAAATGTTTGTTTTTGAAAATTTGGGTTTAGACTTTGGAATTGCGATAAAAATGATTAGGATATGACGAGGGAAATTTTTATGTGAGTTAAAAGTTGTATCAAGTGTTTTTTTTTTGTTTTTTGTTTGGGACCAATTGATACTATCTTAGGGTTCTTAGAAGATAATTGGTATGTGTAATTAGAGGGGAGATAGTTCTCGAATAACAAAAGAATTAAAATATGTGACATCGACAATATTTGAAAGGGGATATGCGTTGTTAGGTGACTATCTTGTTTGAAAGGAGCAAAGGGAACTCCAAATTTGTGAAGATCAAGTAGTGAGGAGGTTCCACCAACTGTTCCTAAGTAATATACAAATACACCACTTTAAAAAGAAAGAGGATACAACACTATGAAGGGCATAAAACAAAGAAAAGTCCCACAAATTCATAAAATGAACAAAATTGAAACCCAATCCAGCTCCTATAACATATATAAATGTCCTCTAATAGAAAACACCTAATTAGAAAATGAGAAATATGAAGAAAATTAGAAATAAAAGAAAATTGTGTTGGAATAATTAATGAGTCCTGATTTCTTACGCAACATCCTTCCCGTGATCGCAGGATTCTCTAATCTCCAATTCAACAATGCAGAATTGCTTGATCCCTTCATTGAGTCGACGAGTTCATGGAACGCGGCAGAAGCAGAATGCTCTGCGTCACTTACATAGAAAAATTCAAGATTAAGTATTTAGATGATGATGGTTGATATGAGGTGATTGACATGTTGGGTGGTGAAATATCCTCTAAATATTGGAAATTTGGATGACTAATATGAGGTTAAGAAGGGAAAACTAGAAGAGCATTCATAAGGTTATTTAGAACATTTAGAAATAATCAAAGCTCTAGTAATGTAGTGGTACATAAAAGAGTACAAATATGAGCTATAGATATATTTTGAATGATATAATTTCATTCATTATCCAAAATGATATAGAAAAAGTTCTTATTTTTTCGACAATGAAGATAGCGGATAACACCCTCATGTGAGATAAAATAAGTGACTCTATGGTACTCACCTTCGAGTTGCCCCGGTCTATTACCTAGACCATGACGGACGATAGTGATTCAATGATGGTATGAGGAGAATAGTTGATAATGATAAAGTCTCCTTCAAAATAAAAAGAGCATATAGGCCTGAGCCCTTTATATTTCGGTTTTTGAATGCCAAACCTTTGCCCGTTTAGCTGTATTGTCGAAGCCCGACGGTGTTTCTCTCGAATCCATTCACGTCCAACAGCCTCGACTAAATTGTTGGCAGTGAGGCAATATTCGATAGGTATTACTCAAAAACAAGTAACAAGGAGATCGCTTTAATAACAACAACAACAATAATAATAATAATGTTGAGAAAAAAAGGAACAAGAATCACACGAATCAAGAACAGTGAATCAGAGATTTAACGAGGTTCGACAATATGACTACGTCTTCAGGAGCGGTTTTCTCTTTGGTTTCTCGAAGCAATTAATCCCCTTTAAAGGTTACAAAATAGTAATCCAAAATTGTTGGTCAGAAACATAATTTTTTTAATCTGAGATTATTACAAAATTACCCATTTTAAATAAATTAGAATTCAATTTAAGATTGCAATACTTAATTCATCCGTCAGCCTCTAAAGTCAAAATGCGTTGACTGATACTTTACCGATCTAATAATTTCTTATTTGACGGAACGTGCTGCTTAATCTTTTGTTGTAATTTTAAACAAATGCGGACAAGTAATGATCCAATCTTATGTGAATCAACGTGAAATATCAAATGTCGACATCACCGTATATATATATATATATATATATATATATATATATATATATATATATATAAGGTTTTTAAATGCCTTGTAATAGTAAGAGTTGGATAATATGACTAATATATGGTCATAAAAAATCACATGATGAGGCAAGAATCTCAATGTATTTTGGGTAATAAATCTTCTAGGGTCTTATTTATGACCATCCATGCCATGATTTGAACAGCTTTATAATCAAACTGGTTGTCTCGATGATGTAACACCAATGTAACTAAAATTGATTTGATCCGAGTTCGAATAAGACCAAACAAACACTCAAAGTCTCATATTTGGAAGCTGCAAAATATTATTTAGAAGGTCTAGTGATTTATGTATTTAACATGCGAGTCAAATTGAGCGTGTTACGTTATGATATTGTTAAGACACTTAAATATTAAAAGAATTTTTTATGATCAATTGAGTTGATATGAGCCATCGTATGGAGTGTTTTGAGATTTCTACTAAGCATATCAATAAATCGTTCTAAGAAAATATAAATAGATCTCTATTCTTCATCACAATTTCACATAGAGAAGGAGGAGAACACAAGCTGGGAACTATGTATATACTCGTGACGAGAGCTTGAACCCAATGACAACTAATAATTATCATCAGCCATCACTAATAGTTGTTGAACGTAACTTAACCATTGTTGTTGCAGTCGAACTATGGTGTTATGGCCTCACATTTATTATATCAACATAATTGATAGAAAATAGTTCAAAGGGGAATCATTTTGTATAAATGTTTCGTGATTTTGAATGCAAAGACGAAGAAAATGAAAGCAAAAGAAAAAAAAAAAAACAAATCCAATGTTTTTTTTGTTTCCAATATGAAAACTTAAATGTTCAAATTACAAAACTACCCAATCGTACGACTTCATTGATGAGAAGCAAATGAGCTGATCCTAAACATTTATTTATATAATGACATAACTTGTTTGAACTCTGTTCGAGCATTACTTAATTTTGCTCTAATGTTGCTTAAAAGGTGCTCAAATTTTACTTAAAATATGCTCAATTTTTCCTCAAATCATATTTAAATATTGCTCAAACATTTTTTAATCTATACACAAAACTTGTTGTCTATATAGCGTTAAGTTATATTATTATTATTATTATTATTATTATTATTATTATTATTATTATTATTATTATTATTGTCAGCTATTAATACCCCCTTATGGAGGGAAAAACTTAACTCTCCATTTTTCTTTTGCAAATTTCAATTTTTCTTAAGAGAGATTCTATATAGACAATGAGTAATTTTTCATTCATAGGCTTTAATATTTTTGGGTACAAAAATTTAATACTATTCTAGATAAGTGATACATATATCTATTTCAAGCTCCATCGCTCTTCCACCAATAACAATGAATTAAATTTGAGATTGATTTTAGGATTATTCATGAATGACCATCTTTCATTTGGTGTTCCAATGCTAAAAGAGTTTCGATAGATTCTTATTAGAAATAATGGCTCAAATAAATTTTCTAAGGCATTAAGGACTAATGATGTGTGTTAACAATCGTTTATTGATTTTTAATAAGTATTTTAAAAAAGTTAATTTCCCAAATAACTAGAATTCATGCTTCATTTTCAAGTATAAATATTCTCTATCTGTGAGAAAAAAATCTCTCATTCTCTTTCTTCTCTTATTGGCCTTTGACCCCACATGTTTTTAAGAGAAGCTAAAAACTATCATTCTTACTTGAATTACAGTTCTCCCTTACAGGCTCCAATACATCTCTACTTAGAGCACGAGGTTATCATTAATAAATCGATTAAATTGAGCATAATCAAGATCCAAAGTTAATATAAGTAAGTTTTAATTTTCGCCTTCAAATAGGTGTATACCATCATCTTTACATTTTCCATTAAAAAATATGTTGGCTATCCTCAATAGATGAATCAAAATTTAAGTTTTCAAACATCGAATGTAAATATTAATGATACTAAGCATCAACATTGGCTTTGATGTCATTAGTATCATTAAGATGAGTTACAGTGGAGGCAAATGGGTCATCCTTACTTGAAATATCAAGAAAATAGCCTATAATCAAGTTGTTAGGAGTACTAATACTACAAAAACTTTCAATATTTATGTGAGTGTGATCCTAATGTTTGGTAACTTGCCTCTTATAAGAAACTAATATCCTTTACATGCTCTTATAATACATGTCTTAATGAAAATTCAATATGTTGTAGTTAAATCTTTGGTTTACCAACAAAAAGATATTTCTCTCATGCGACATTTTATTGACTAGGATACCCTAAAGAGTTTATACCATTGAAGATTTTTAAATGAATTGAAATCATTTGTCTTTTGAAGCTTTTGTTTTGTAAGATTTTTTGAATAAGTAAAGAAAACTGTAATAGTATATTCCTGATATAAAGAAATGTTATATATCTTCTCAGATTTATGCCTTATCAAAATTTTTGAGAAACTTTTACCGTATGATGCTTATACCATATGAGTTTTTTTTACCAGTACTTTTTTAGGTTCATACTTATCAAGATTTCTTAAGAAAACATGTATCCTTAAAGTCTTATATTTTTTGAATTTTTTTTATATACTAATATATTTTTATACTTATACCTTCTGAGATTTTTAAATTTACTTATGTCATCTTAAGCTTTTAGCCTTATGAAGTTCTTAATGTAATTATATATATATTTTTTAGGGTTATGCCTATTGAGATTATTTATTATACACGTAACTTTTGACATTTGAAACCTTTTAGATTCATCAATACCTTCTAAAATTTATTCATGTTGAGATTTTAAATATTTAAATAACTTATCAGGCTTATGCTTTTGAGTTTTTTTAGAGAGTAGAGATCGTATCAATTATTTGGTTTCATGGAATCCTTCTAAAGAGGATCATATTCATTATTAACTTTCTATCAAGGCTACCTTTAAAGGTTGTGCCTTCCACTAAATGCTTCCTTATCGGTTATGATTGGAAATTTAATTTTTCATTTACCCTTATGTGATCTTTTAATGAGAGCCCTATTTATTATTAGCTTCACATTAAAAAAAATCTTAAGGTTTTATAAGAGGTAAAAATTTGTTAGAAGATAATTCAAATTACTTTCAATGTATGTTAGTGTCTTAATTGACAGTGATTTATGCATCCACAAGGTGGATTTGAACAGTATGGAAGCATACTATTTCACATATAAGTGTAGAGTAAAAATGCCCAAGGCAGAGTCCTCTAAGAAAGACTCATCATAGTAGCTTAGGAATTGCTTCTAAAATTTTTGAGGCCTTAATGAAAAATCTCTAAAAGTACTCATGAAGTAAGATTCCTTCATTTTGGTGAAATTTTGAAAGATGAGATGAGTCTTTGACAATCAATTAATTATGATTAATTACACTACTAAAATTCTAGTGAGTGTTGAATGTGTGGACAATCCCACATGGTGAAAGTTGAACCAAGTAGGAGCTTGATTTTTTAGGGTACAGCAAAAAACTTAACAAATGAGTGAGTTTTCTGGAAGAAAATTATTAGTGACAGAAAAATCAAGTCTTAGCTAAAAAAAATATCCAACACACACAAAGATATGTGTGATAAGTAACGATAATTTTTTTTATATGAAAAAAATTGGAAGGGAAAAATCATGTGGCCCGATGCAGTTAAAATAATCCACCATATATTTAAATTGGCAGTTTCACTCTTGAGAGCCAAAGAAGAATAAATTATAAAATAATGATACGTGCTTGTCATTTTGTCATTTTGTTGTTACAACGAGAGTTATCAGATGAAGTCATTAGATCATATTTGCCTAGAGGTTAATCAATCATTAATAATCACATGTCATTAAATGTATCATAACAATCACAGTTAGGCAATAATAGACTTTAGTGGTGGTTAGGGGTGTAAACAAAGCGAACATGAACAAACAGAGCTCGTGTTCTTGTTCGGTTCGTTTGAAATTACGTGTGTTTGAAATAAACTCGTGTTTGAAATTGTTCGTGAAGTTATTGCTCGTGTTCAGTTTGATTTATTTGAAATATGTTTGAAATGTTTGAAATGTTCGAATTGTTTGAAATCTTACAAATTTGTTCGTATTGTTCGAATTGTTCGAATTGTTCAAATTGTTGGAAATCTCTTAAAAGCTTAAACCTATATGAAGTTAATGCTTAAACCTGTATGAATCACATCACAAATGCAAAATAGACGAAACACAACTCACAATAAAACCATAATATCATATCTCATCCATAAAAAAACTTTAGATCTAAAGATAATATGCGAGATTTCACTATCAAAAACTAGGTTTCACTGAAAGAAACTAAATAAATCTAAAAGAAAAATAAGAAAATTTAAGCTAAGAGTTGAACCTAAAGATAAATACAAAATTATAAAATTTAATATAAGTTAAGAGACAAATCTGAAGATCAATTTATAATTCATAGGATTTAATTTTTTAAAACATGATAATTTTTTAGAGTATATAATTATTTTTAAAATATGATAAATTTTTTATATATAATTATTTTAATTTTTTTTACATTTCGAACAATAACGATTCGAACACGATTGCACAATGAATGTTCGTGTTTGGATCGTTTATAAACCGAACGAAAAAAAATTGTTCGTGTTCGTCTCGTTTGCTTATTAAAAAAATCAAACACAAACCTTCCGACAAGCCGAACAAGAACTGTTTGCGAACAACGAGCTTTTTTGATTGCCCTGGTGGTGGTGGACAATTACTGGTGCTTGTTAGCTTCTAGCTTTCTTAATAAGTTTTTAGAGTAAAAAATTGATAAATCTAGCTAAATCCTCAAAACGCTATGTTGAAGAGTCCATGTTGATTTTATTCAACAATTAAGCGTCTTAATAATTCAAAATTGAATAATCTTAGATTCTTATTTCCTTTCGTAGAGCTACTCGATTATTCTATGATTATAATGAATTAAACTTCTCATTACATCTTAGCATCTTTTGCTTGGGCTTAAATCAAATTAATTATAGTATTGTAGGGTTCACATTGCCAACTATTAGTTCATAAATTTAATGAAATTAGAGCTTGAATGACATTAAATTTGACATTAGAAGTTAAGCATATCAATGATGCTATTTATAATTTTATAAACATACAAATATCTTTCTTATGTAACACAATGATAACTTAATTTTTAATAATGTTGTAACATAGAATATCATCTATAATATATATATATATATATTAAACATTCATAAATATTTAATAATATGAACGGAGCATAGAAATGAACCACGAGAGGGGGAATAAATGCCACTTCGTGTCTGAAATGAACCACGAGAGGGGGAATAAATGCCACTTCGTGTCTGTTCCAGTCTAGACGGTAATGGCGACAGCCACGCTTGCTCCCTCTGCCATCATTTCCACGCTTGGCCGCAGAAATTTCTACTCAGCGAAAGCGATTGCTCCCAAAGATCGAGCCTTTATAGGCGGTTCCTCACCCTTTTCCTCTCCCGCTTCAGCTCCACTCAATTCGCCCTTCTCCGACCGCGAACCATCGCCGATTTCTCCTCCGACGTTCTTCCCTCCATCGCCGACTGCTTCGCCTTTTGGATTCCATCGTTCTGATCGGATGGAAGGAGGGAGTTACGCGGAGGAGCTGAGTGTGGCGGTTAGGGTGGTTCAGATGGCGTGCTCGCTGTGCCAGGAAGTTCAGGAGGGGCTCGTTGGGAGGAGGAGAGAGCAGATTAAGTCCAAGGATGACGATTCTCTGGTTACTATTGCAGGTTTGGATCATCTCGGTGCCTTTTTTTAGTTTTGTTTTTTACTTTTGGTTTAGGGTTTCCATTTGACGAATTGGGGTTTTTATTTTAAGAGGTGAGGAGCGGCAGGATTGGATTATTGTTGCTTGTTTTGTTTCCCGCATTTGGAAGGGGGAGCAGTAATGGGGACTTGGTTTTGTGATGTGATTTTGCATCTTCATTATTGGGATTCTTGAGTTTTTAGGGGTAATGACCATTGTTTTGATGGTTTAAGAATGAATTCTGCCATGAATTGAGCTGCTTTTCATTCTTTTTGAGACTTGAGAATTGAAATTATTACCGGCGCATTCAACTGGTTAGAGGGTGCCTTTTTTCAACATCCTGTTGATGGAGATCAGGTTGGATTATTTGTTTAGCTGTGGTTTTTGTAAATGTGTGGATCCAGTGATGTTAAATTGAGGATACAAAAATAGGCAATTCCATCTTTATTAGGGTTCAGTTACAGCCACTTTTCTGCTCTATATTTGCTTAAGTTTTTATCTTCTTTGCTGTAGCAGTAAATAGGTGAATTACACATTCCACTGATGGTCCCTGTTAGGGAAATTTCTAAGATAATATATAGACTTTATGGTTGGCTTTCTCTAAGTTTAAATGTCAAAAAGATATCTATAACATTTGCAAAATGGCATATTTCTTTGTAAAACAATGGCATATAAACAACAGTAATGCCCATGCAGTTTGCAAGAATACACAAATGTACCTTGTGTTTGGGTATTAACTTTTTGAAACATAAATAAATAAGGGTTTTTGCTAAATCGTTAGTGAGAATTAAACACTTAACATGTCTGTAAATTTTGAATATTTGACGAATAATACAAAAAGAAAAGTATCTATCCATATGCATTACTTCAGATTAGTGGATTATTTGGGATATATTTCTATCCTCTAAAACATATATAGAAAAAGTAGTTTAATGTTTAAAAAGTAATACTTCAAATTAGTATTTATATTTTACTAATAATTTAGAAGAAAAGCAAAATCAAATTCTGTAGTTCCTCTAAACAGAGTTTTAAAGAGAAGTATTATGAAGATAAGGCATAAACTTTTGTTCTATTTGCAAGGAACCCTTATTTTGTCAAATCATCGCTGCCATCGTTAAAAGGAAGTGTTTTATGCAACAAATGTGTTTTATTAACAATATATGCATCACATCCTTGTTCCCATTTATGTCTCTATTCTAAATTGAAAATGACAAAAATAGCCAATGAAAGAGGTGCACATTTGTTATGGTGTTAAGACTTGTTTGATGTTGTAATATTTACGAGGTATTAAATAGTGTATTATATGGATTTTATTTAGAATTCGTAATGAAAATATTGATTTTTTAATTAAAATTATTATATTTATTTCATTTTAATTTTCATTCTTGGCACGCCTAATGAGATATATAAAGGGGCATATTTTGTAAATATGGGACTAATTTATATGTAGTATGTTTTTGAAGGTTAAAATTCATAAATTTGTTCATATTGTTTAAAAGTTACAGAAAATAGAAGTTTTTTTTTAAATGATTCTTGTGCATGTATATTTGTTTATGATTTTTTTAGTGATCACAATTGTTCTTGTTTATGGGAAGTTCATGAAGATTTAATTCTGCATTAAAACTTGTTTCTATGAGTGAATCAAACGGAGTTGTGCTTTTTTGTTACATGAAAAACTACTTTAAGAACCATTGAAGATCAATGAGAAAGTTATTGTTCATGCAATATGATAGCTGTGTGCAATTTTGAATGTTGTAAGGACTGCACTTATGTCATTTTTTTTTTGCACAGAAAAATAAAGCAATTAAAAACAAGGCTAAATAATGTGTTACAAAGATATTATATTAGTTTCTTTGAGAGCTAATCTGATAGATACCAGTGTGGAGTTTAGCACTTAAAGGTGTGTATGATGATAGCTTAGAGTGAGATTTTGGGCTTCATTTGTCAGTGGAGTTAATAAATATTATTTTTTAGTAAGAATAAATTTCAAAATGATCCGAAAGTTTTGCAGTGTTCCAATTTAATCTTTTGACTATTAAAAATTTATCCCAATTGGTTGGTCGTGTAAAAATCTAAATAGTCGGAGGACTAGTTTGGGATTTAACCCGTATGTAAAGCTAAGGTTGACCTTTTTTTTCGATCTATATGTAAAGAGGACCAAACAAGTAGTGAATTTACGAAAAAATTGTTGTAAGTTGACTTGGATATGCATGATTTATAGAGGTAGACCTGCTCATGGAGGTGATACTTGTGTCAAGTCAAGAAGGAAACTGCCAATTTCCATTTTAGCTGTGATATAAAAAATGAAAAACCAAACTAGAAAGTCAAAGGCTTTATACTGAAGCCATGCATGGTTTAAGAAAATCTTCCCATGTATTTTGGCTAATCTGCATTCTTGTTGTGCAACTTCGAAGTATCTTAAAGTTTCTGCTGTGTTTTTTTCAGAAATTATTTGCAACAAGTTCAACTTAATGATTTTCATTTGCATGATAGATTGGGGAGTGCAGGCAACCATTAGTTGGGTCCTCTCGCAGTATTTCGGAAGCGAGAATGTCTCCATTGTGGCAGAAGAAGATGCTCACACTTTGTCTCGAAAAGATGCAACCAATTTACTTGAATCCGTCGTCAAAGCTGTAAATGGATGCCTCGTTGAAGCTCACAAATATGGACTCAAACCTCCTCCGAAGCCACTCCGAAGTAGCGAAGTTCTTGAAGCTATAGGAAGATGCAACTCCTACGGTGGACCTAAAGGAAGGTTTTGGGTTCTCGACCCCGTTGATGGCACTCTAGGATTTGTTCGCGGAGACCAATATGCCGTTGCCTTAGCCTTAATAGAGGATGGAGAGGTTGTGTTGGGCATTCTTGGCTGTCCAAATTATCCGATGAAGAAAGAATGGCTAAGTTATCATCAACAATATTATCGACTCATGTCAAAACTATCTCCGCCAGTGGCAGGATCATGGCATAAGGGATGTGTAATGTATGCAGTCAAGGGCAGTGGCAAGGCTTGGATGCAACCGCTTGTCCATGACCACGGAAAATTTGGATCGAATAATCTCTCTACGAAGTCGATCAAGGTATCGTCTGTTGATGATCCAGCTTTTGCTACTTTCTGCGAACCGGTTGAGAAGTCAAACTCGAAGCACTCGTTTACGGCTGGATTGGCTCGAAGTGTTGGTCTAAGGTATGCCATTTCCATGTTCTATCAATTTTCCTGTTTAATGTTCCTATTTGTTTATGTTATCATGTCTAATCTATCACATATGCTAACTATTATTAGTAATAATGTATGCTTTTTTTTCTTTTGTTATGCTTTATTATTAGTGAGGATAGTTTACTTTATGGTCTTTATTGTTCTACTTTTTTACCCATAAATAGGTGCATAAATATTTATGCCATGAAGATAATTCATTAAAGATATAGTCCTTTGAAATTCTCTCTTGTATATACTTGTTTCAACATAGAAATCCATTGCTCTAGTCTAAAGCTCAAACTATTAACAATTATATCTTGCTCTCAATGTTTGGCCATCTGTTTTTTCATTGTTTTTATCAAAATTTCACAATCAAAATGAAGCTTGTCCTCTCAAAGGAAGATTATTATATATATAATTTCAGCCCAACAGCATAGTAGTGATTATTTTGTTTTATCTAATTCTATGTTGCTCAAAAGAGGACTTTGTGATCATTTTGTGGTGTGGACCTTTTTTTGACATAACATGATACATAAGTAGGGTCATTGAGGTTAGAAATGAGTGAATAAGAAATTATTTTATAGCACTGTCTTGAAATATTGAGCCATTGAAATTTGTGAACAACAATGAAAAAAGTGTCAAAATAGTCTCTTAACCTTTTGCAATGGATCATTTTAGTCCCAAAGTCAGTAAAAGTACTAGTTTAGTCCCTAGACTCTTACAATATGTGTTGAAATATTCCCACGGAGGATTATTTCAGTCCCAACTTAAAGAGTTTGGGGGAGAAAGTAGACACTTTTATAGACTCTAGGACTAAAATGCCCCTATATAAACTGTTAGGGGCCTATTTTAACACTTTACTCGGACAATAATAAAACCGACACCCTTTAATCGGAACTATAGTTCTGGATTAATCGCTCAACTATTTGACCAAACCAATTTGAATAATAAAGATAACAGTAAACTCATTTTGCAGAGTTTCAGATACCAATAGTAATTTCCTTAATGTTTTTCTACTAATCCTCTGGACAGAAAGCAACCTTTGAGAGTTTACAGCATGGTGAAATACGCCGCAATAGCCTGCGGAGATGCAGAGATCTTCATGAAATTTGCGAGGGCCGGATACAAAGAGAAGATTTGGGATCATGCTGCTGGTGTTATTATCATCCACGAGGCCGGCGGCGTCGTCACAGATGCCGGTGGCAGACCTTTGGATTTCACAAAAGGCATCTACTTAGAAGCTCTCGATCGAGGCATCATCGCTTGTTCCGGTTCGCTGCTGCACGAGAAGATCATCAGAGCTGTCGATGCGAGCTGGGATTCATCCAACTTATAATGATTGTATCAACTCATCAGCAATCTTTTTGTTGCAAACTTCCCTAATCAGCAAGCGAAAGGGTTACATTTTTCAGAATTCTAGAGAAGGCTGTGAAATTTGGTTCAGGCTCAATGTACTGGACCTTGTAGGTAAAAAAAGCTAGAAGCTTATACAGAAAATGAGAGGAAGGAGAATCAGTAATATTTCTATTATACCTTCTTCGTCTTTGTTATGATTATATCTGCAACAAGCGATGGCTAAGTGTAAGAAAAGGATTTGTAAGCAGAAATGGAGAGTTTTTATTTTTCTTTTTTTTTTATACATGAAATGGAAGCTTATTGTATATATATTTTCATGGTTTCGTGGTTTGAGAAATTGGAAAAGCTGGTTCTGGTGCAAGTTGTTTTCTTTGGTTTAAGAAATTGAAACTTTTAAAGTTAAATAAACCTTATGTTTCTTAATTCCTATTTGTTTAGGGTCATTTAAGTAAATACCACTCATTTTCTGTGTATTTGCGTATCCAATATGTATGCCACCAAAATCATTCATATCACCTAAAATGCAAGATGCATCTTTTTGATGCATGGATAAGGCGACATGTACGAAAAAATTGAAGTTCTAAGTGTTAGACATGTCAATATATATGAATTGAGTGGTATGTATGTAAATCTTCCTTTCAAAAATATGCTTGAGATAAATTTGCTTATTTTAGTTGAGAGATGGATGGAAATAGCTGCACATAAAATGAATTTACTAATACTCTGAGAAAAAAAAAGGTAAAATAAAAAATAAAACCCAATGCATAAGTTCTTAATTGTGATTGCTGATTTCAATTTTTATTTTTTAATGGTCATTCAATAATTCAATGAATTACTTTTGACAGAGAATAGGCCAATTGGACAATATTCGAAGCTGGAATAAAAGCAGTATTTAGGCAGAATCAAGTTAGTTGGAATATGACAAGCGCACGATAGATATGAAAACAAAGCTGAGGCTTTTATTAAAGGCGATTCATCCAAAACAAGGGTCAAGTCAATAAACAATGATGTAAGCACCTGATAAAATTTGTTTTATTTTTGGAAAGGTGAGGCCCACGTTCAAGTAAACACATTATATATATATATATATATATATATATATATATATATATATATATATATATATATATATATATATATATATATATATATATATATAT